>APFE030816563.1:315088-349340 GCA_000404065.3 Pinus taeda
GGGGGGGGGGGGGGGGGGTCCGAAAAGTGGTTTCCCACTGCTACGTGTCCTCCCTTATCATTTCACACCCCCCCTGTTGCATACTGTTAATCGCTCCTGTCCCCCTTCGAAAACCACCAACCCTTCTCCCTGTTGACCACCTACTCCCACGCCAACGTTCACCTGCCACGCCCCTGCTCCTACTCCTCCATTGCTGTTTTTCCACGTACTTCCTCCCACCTGATCTCGACCCCACCTCCACGTCAGCGCCCGACCTCCATTCAAAATGTGCTAACCCAGCGATGGATGTCCACTATCCCGAGAGTATATTTGTTTACCTCCAGTTCTTAGCTACCACATGGCCCCTCCATGTGCATCTATTCACAATTCTAAAGATTCAACCCCTTTGCCGCGTTTATGTATTCACTGAAGATTATTGCCTCTTCTTCGATTAAAATTAAGTCTTGTATTACCATGATTATTTAGTAAACAACAATAATTAAATTTAATAAAAACGGGAAATTGTTAAAACTGAAACAACAACGGCAACAAAGGACAGAGGACAATGATGACATTTTCAGCGCGTTTTTAGCAGAAAAGAATAGAGGACAACAAGATAAACAACATTGCATATTCAACACAACAGTCATCAAACAGAACACAGTGGAATAGTGGGACATCGAGACACATATGCAGTGAGACAAACAACATTGTTCATTTAAAGGATTAGTCACTACCAAAACTCCCAGAAACAACATCAACACTCAGGGGACTGATATTTTTTTTAAACAATTTAGTCTATTTTTATACTTTTTGTAATAAATTCTTGAATTCTATTTCAAGATATTTGTATAGATATTCGTAACAAATCTTGATATTTTGTAATAAATTTATAAATACTTAATCATTTGAAGTAATAGAGGTGGGTTTTGTACAAAAGAAAGCTATTGTATGTTTTTCAAGCCGGACTTATCAGTAATAAAAATGACATTCTTCACATGATTCATGTGTTGGACAATTGGGTGAAGTGCTCCTTTCATTGTCCATGTGTTATTCCTTTGTTTCCATGTTTATGTTTTCTTAAAACTGAATTATCTCACATAAAGTTGATGAACAAAATTTGTTGAAAAATACACTCTGATTCTAGTTGCAGGGAATTTCAATGTTTTCCTCTGATATCATGTTAAGGAATTCTTAATTGCTTTTTAACTTCTATTGAACTTACATGTTTTCCTCCACTCCATTTCATTTTAATATAAATGATCCAGTTAGTTCAACTATCTTGCCTTGTGAAATTCCTTTGAAAATATGAGACAAATCTTTGTTAAGTTTGTAGACTGCATTTCCCAATGACTCTTCCCTTGCTATTACAACCATACCAGTTCATAAATCAAACTCCCAACCCTCATAACTAGCCTAATATCTCAATACAACAAAGTTAAATCTCACAGAGAGACCTCTCTTTGAAGTTGGTAGGGCTAGATCCCAACTTCCAAAGTGGTTTGTGGTTACTTTAGTAATTTTTTTCTGCAACCTTGGAAAATTACAGAATGCTAACATTCTGGTGACCATATTAGGGATCTAAACATTTCAGATTTCTAAAAAAACATATCAAGTTCCATATCTGGTTACTGATGGTGGACAATGACACAAGAAGGTTGTATCATTCACCTAGCGACTCCATTTTCAAAGTATCCAGAGCTTCAAAGTTTCTAGGGTGACTCCACTGTTAAAGAATCCAGATTCGATGGCTTCACAAACCAAGTTCCAAGAAACTTCAAATCAGATTCCAAGAAGGACAAGCCTTGTCAACACAAGGATGGGAAGACAACATGTGACAGTCAGAGATTTAGACCTGAATTTACTTCAGGATAAGTATAATGTTTTGTCAATCGCCTTTTGTCTTTCCCTCAAAGTATCTTAAAGATTTTCTTTGGTCTATTAAATCCAAATCAAGATGACGAATCTGCACACGAGCCCCTTTCTACGAATGTATATCCTTCCCTTGAAGCTGCAAATTCATCTCATCTTAATATTGGTTGTCTCAAACAAGATCCAAACAACAGACGTAGTCCAACTAGTACAAATTCATCTCAAATCTCAATTATGACCACTGGCCGATATGCATCATTAAATTTGTCATTCCCTTTGCATGAGCTACCGGAGAACTACGATCAAAGGCTACCTCAATTTGATGGTACAAGTGATATCACAAGAAGGAAACATGTAGACAAAATCATTGACTTCATTGACTTGGAGGAAGTCGATAATGAAGATGTCAAATTGAGGTTGTTTGCTCAAAGCCTTTCAAGAAAAGCTAGGAAATTGTATAGAAGTTTGACAACTAGACGTATTCCCGATTTCCAACAGTTTCAAAGCATTTTCCTCAATAGATGGAAGGTTAAAAGGAACTCTTTTCAAATTATGGATGAGTATTGGAATCTAAAAAGGTAGTCCGATGAGACAGTCCAAGATTTCTTAATTAGAGTCAATAGTGTTTATGATTTCATATCTTCTGATATAAAGCCTCCCCTAGGATCGACTATGCTTCATATGCAGATGGTTTTGACGCTGAGATTGTCTATTATCTCAGAGAAAGAAACTTTTCCACTTTGGAGGACATGCAAAAAAATGTTATTGATGTGGAAATGAACTAATTGATTAGAAAATCGAGAATGGAAGCTGAAAGAAGGAAAGTAATTAAAGAGGAGTTTCCTCCTTTATTAAACCTTAAGTTAGAGACATTAATGAAAACCATGGAAAGGTTTATGAACACATTTATTTTTCAAGATAAACCTGTTGTTAGCGGACAACAAAATATACCTCATTTTCAAGAAGATATGGAAGAAGGAGGAGAGGTTGTTGAGTCACATCACCAAAAGGTAGAAACTGGTTGTTTTCTGGCTTCATTTGAAAGAAGTTTAGAACAACAACCAGTGGAAGGTTATCAACGAGAGGATGTTAAATTTCAGCAAGCTGCGGAAAACATTGACCATGTGTGTGTTACTTATGACAACGATGAAAAACAAGATGAAAATATTGAGACAGATGAGCATGCATATATTTTAGACATTGAACATCAAGAAAACAATGCAAATTATGTTGATGGTAACTCTTTACCCCTATGTTATGCCACATTTCATGGGTTGAAAGAAAGTCATGATAACTCTTTACCCCTATGTTAGCAATCATGATAACTCTTTACCCCTATGTTATGCTACACTTGAAGAGTTGAAATAAAATTATAAGATCACTGATCGAGCATGAAAGCAAGTTGAAACGAGCATGACATGGCAACCACCTTCTTATATAGAGGATGACCCTATTTTGTGTTACATTGGAGACTCCTTTATTTAAAAATCACAGTTATTAACTAACCATGAGATGGAATATCATATAGTCTCCTAGGAACCAATACTTAATACTTTACATCAGCCTTGCAAATTTTTATTTGATCATGATATGGATGAGGACTGTATTTCAATTTTTTCTTCTGAATTTTCATTTTCTGAAATGTTATTTCAAAGAGAAGATTGTCAAGTTCAGATTTTTGAAGATATATGTGTGGACAATGTACGTAATGAACCTGCATAGGCCAGTTTTCAAACAAAGTCATATGAAGATGAACATAATTGTCAACAATTTCTGCCAATCACCTTTTCAATACAAAAGAATTGCATCATTGAGTTTTAGGGAGATGCTGAAGAACAAGAAGTTGTTTTACATCCTACAGATGATAAACACAATATTTATAATCTTACATCCCTTGAAAACACAATGCCAGAAAATTAAAAAAGGGATAGATACATTTTTGAGAAAGTATATGCGAAGTTATTTTCAGGCATAGTACAACAAAGAGAAATTCTCCATGATTTTGAGGATCCTTTGGAAAACCTGTTGGAATCTTTAACAAAACTGAATTCTGTGTCGGTTATGGATTATGAAGAAGGCTTCAGTGAGAATTTTGAGTTTCCATTTTTTGAGTTTATTTTTCTATTTGGAGAAATGGAATGCAAGTTTCAAATTAGTAGCCATCTGTATGATTGGATACACTGGAATTTTTGTATTATTTGATTCAACATGATTTTCAACAATATAGGGTAGGTAGCCATGTGAAAATAAGCTCAGTGCCTTGAGCATCTTTTTCCAGCATTCTTTTTAGTTTCAGTTTCAGTTTGCAGTACAGTCTTTAGTTCAATGTATATTTTAGGTTTCAACATGCAGAATGGTTTTGGTTTCAGTGTAAGAGTTTCAATCGCACAATTTTTATGACCGAACAAGTTGTAGATTTGGGATTAGCCCAATGGATCAGGCTACTAGTTTACAATGTTCTTGACACCTCACAAGGAGAGTGCCATCCCTAGCGGGAGCCACTGTTAGGGTCTTATAATTTTTATAGGATTGCTTGATTGTCGCCGATCATTATTATGTTTGAGATGTTGTAAATAATATTTCATCTTGCAAATTATATCCAAAGCGACACCAAATACTAAGATTTGAGGAGATTTTTTGCATGACAATATTTGGATGAGATCAGACTGCAGGTGTTTTCATCAGAGAGTGCTCAGAAGCGGCTTTCCAACGATATATACTACTGTTAGATAATGAATCCATACAGGTGAGGATCGTTTTATAGATGAGGAATGACCTGTGGACGCTCAAATCTAATCCCTGGATTGAAAGATAGGCTAGAATGAAGTTTTCACTTCAAAAGCAGATAAAGGCTTGGGAACTGCTTCTTCTCTATTCATTCATAACTTTAGCAGTAATCCATTATCCCTCTGTTACCATAATAATTCCCAAACTCTAGCTTTAAATCCATTTTCCATCTGTTTATTTACAAAGTCCATGTACTCAAGCCTTACTCTATTTTTCCTCTGTTTATAATGAATCCCAAATTATCGCCGCATTCCATTTCTTTATTTTAATCCATTAACTCTAGCCACATTTCCATTTCTTTACTCTAATTACCAAACTCTAGCCGTGTTACCCTTTGTATATTTTAATATAAAAAACCATGCCCCATTCTTTTTATTATATATATATTGCATTATATATAGCCCACCATCTCCGAAGCATAAACTGGGCCCACAGGCCACGTGTTGCCATGTCGCAAGTTTCAATACAGTTGCGCCCCCAGAACTCTTCCCTTCATCGATTGCAATCAGGGAGATGCAATAAGTTATGCATTGGATCTGAAAGGGATTTCGAGTTCGGGTCTATCATTCCACTCCCATGTGCCCTCGCCGGATGCGATATGTTATACATTGTAATTAAAAGTATGTTGGGTCCACCCATGTTAAACCTCGCACAAATGCAACCCCTCGATCATGATCACCTTTATATCCGACGGCTCTAAGGCCTTTTCGGCCCCCCCGCCATGTTTCTCGTTAATGACGAGCGGGGGTCCAAGAAGTGGTTTCCCGCCGCTACGTGTCCTCCCATTATCAATTCACACACACCTCCCTCATACTGTTAACCACTCCTACCCCCCTCCGAAAACCACCAACCCTTGCCTATGTTGACCACCTACTCCCACGCTAACATTCACGTGCCACATCCCTGCTCCTCCTCCTGCATTGCTATTTTCCCACATACCTCCTCCTGTCTAATCCCGACCCCACCTCCACGTCCACTCCCGACCTCCATTCACAATGTGCCAACCCAACCATGGACGTCCACTATTTCGAAAGTATATCTGTTTACCTCTAGTCCTCAGCTGCCATGTGGCCCCTCCACGTGCATCCATTCACAATTCGAAAGATTCAGCCCCCTTTGCCACGTTTATGTATTTATTGAAGATTATTGCCTCTTCTCTGATTGAAATTATGTCCCATATTACCATAATTATTCAATAAACAAAACAATTAAATTTAATAAAAAGGGGAAATTGTTAAAATTGAAACAACAAAGGCAACAAAGGACATAGGACAACGAGGACACTTTCAGCACGTTTTTCGCAGAAAAGGTAACAACAAAAGAATAGAGGACAACAAGATAAAAAACATCACATATTCAACACAAAAGTCATAAAAAAAAACACAGTAGAATAGTGGGACAACAAGACACATATGCCAACAAGACAAACAAGAATGCTCATTTAAAGGCCTAGTCACTACCAGAACTCCCAAAAACAACATCAACAATCAGGCGAATGATATTTTTTTAAAACAATTTAGTCTATTTATATACATTTTGTAATAAATTCTTGAATTCTGTTTCAAGATATTTGTATAGATATTCGTAACAATTCCTGATATTTTAAATCAAGATATTTTGTAATAAACTTATAAATACTTCATCATTTGAAGTAATAGAGGTGGGTTTTTGTACAAAAGAAAGCTATTGTATGTTTTTTAGGCCTTAGTGGACTTATCAGTGATAAAAAGGACATTCTTCGTAGGATTTATGTGTTGGACTATTTGGTGAAGTGCTCATCTCATTGTCCATGTGTTATTCTTTTATTTCCATGTTTATGTTATCTTAAAACTGAACTATCTCAGATAAAGTTGATGAACAAAATTTGTTGAAAAATACACTCTGATTTTGGCTGTAGGTAATTTCAATGTTTTCCTCTGATATCATGTTAAGGAATTCTTAATTGCTTTTTGACTTCTATTGAATTTATATATTTTCCTCCACTCCATTTCATTTTAATATAAAGGATCTAGTTAGTTCAATTACCTTGCCCTGTGAAACTCCTTTGAAAATCTGAGACAGATCCCTGTTAGGTTTGTAAACTCCATTGCCCAATGGCTCTTCCCATGCTATTCCAACCAAACCAATTCATAAATCAAACTCCCAACTCTCATAACTAGCCTAATATCTCAATACAACAAAGTTAAATCTCACAGAGGGATCCCTCTTTGACGTTGATAGGGCTAGATCCCATCTTCCAAAGTTGTTTGTGGTTATCTTTTTAATTTTCTTCTGCAACCTCGAAAAATTACAGAGTGCTAACACATGTGTTTAATGATAAAGCCACAAAATGAATTTTATGGTGTTTTGCTAATAACATTATTAGACATTATCCATTTGGGTTATGGTGAAGAATATGCACCATCATGGGGATTCAAAGAGATCTTGGAGTATGAATGGAATGACCATGCAAATGTATTTGTGTATCATTTGAATATAGTTTGGATTTTTGAAAGTGCTTAGTGAATTCAAGATATAGCCACAATTTTTGTTTGTTTGTTTGTTTGTTTGTTTGTTTGTTTGTTTTCGCTTAAAGCAACATAAAAATTGCTTGATTGACGCATTCCAAAAGAGACATCCATTGTTTGACATCTAACAACACAAATATAACCAATTTTAGTGGCATCTCACATTAATCTTGAAGATAAATTTAAGTCTAATATAAACAAAATAATGGTAGCTTGCAAATAGTTATTTTTGTAAGTTTACTAGTTAAATTGTACTTTAAATGGGTGCGCTTTTTGTAGACACTGACACCCTCATCAAGTCGGCCATATTGATAGGGGGAATGATATAAGTGATTGATAGCGAGGCTTCTAGTTTTGAAACCCTATCAATCAAGCATGCACAAGCGAGCTTAAGCGACATACATAAATGGAGCCTTAAGCCCGAGCTAGAGTTAGAGCCATGAGTGTGATTTGGTTGTTGATTAGCTTTAAACTACCATTTAGTAGAAGACTTGCATTTTGCTTGAAATTAGTTTGTGATCATCTTCAAATCCTTATTTGCAAGTAGTTCTAATTAGTAGAATACATCAAATTCTAGTCAAATTAGGTTTGTTCCAGGAACTGTTGGGCCTTTGAGCCAAGTTCCAATAGTTTGAGGTGATCTTCAAACCGCCATGAGTTCGTTGTCATCTTCAAATTTCCATTTGCAAGCAATTCCATTTAGCAAAAGACATCAACTTCTAGCCAAATTTGGAAATGTTTTTGGAATTGTCGAACATTAGAGCTAAGTTCCAAAGTTGGTGGTCAGACTTAAACCACTGTTTGGTAGAAGAATTTTGTTTTTTCTAGCCATATTCATAGAGCACATTCAACCACTAAGAATTGTTTTCATCTCTCTGCTTGGACTCACATACACCCCTTTGGACCAAGGGGGAGAATGTTAGACACTTTTTGGGTTGTGATGAAGAATATGAACCATCATCAAGAGTTTAAGATACTTGAGAATATGAATTCAGTAGTCATAAAAATGTATTTATATGTGTATCATTTAAATAATATACAATTCTATCCTTATCTCTCAAATTGGTGCATTCCAACAAGCATGATTCAAATAGAATTGTTCTATCCCGTAGTTTAGTCTCACGTTCACTCAACTTAAATTATCCTCCATCACACATCAATAATAAACATTCTACTAAGATATAAAACATATGTGTTGCCATTGCAAAGAAGAATAATTTTGCCACCGTTTGAACCTTTTTGCAAGCCACTACTTCTAAGATATTTTATTCTATCGTATTTTTCAGCTCAGTGTGCTCACTGCTAAATAAACAAAGCATACTTAATTTTTGTTTTTTGTTTTATATCTTAAAATGCATGTTGGAAAAGACAACTCAAAGATCACTTGCATGTTATGTAACTGAAAACCTTTTGAAAAATAATAAAAATATCTTACCAATAATATCATAGGTCACATTTTACTATTTTGTCTAAAAGGATATCTTACAATGTTGATGGATGTGTTAAAATTGGCAACTAGGGCCAAATTCCACCTTGGGACAACTCATTTGATGGAGATGATGATTGCATTAGATTCCTCTTTTTGAGAGGACCAAGATTGATATAAAGATCATCTCATTCAGACAAGCATACATATAATTTTGAATTTATGCCCACTCATGTACAATTTGCTCAGGTCAGCCTCATCATCATGTAGGCTCATGGAGACCTATAGACATGGCTCTAACCTCATTGACTTGTATAAATATAAGTGTCCCTCCTCCTCATTTGGCACATTCATCACTCACTCATTCTCTCTCATCTCATTGGTTCGTACAATATTGGGCAACTTCTCTCTCTCACACGTGTGGCAAGAAGGATGAGTTTTTTCTGGGCTAAATTGCAAAACTAAAATTTCAAACAACAGAGCAAGTTTGACCAAGGGTTGTTGACCAACTTTGATTGCGATTTTTAAAGGAATTTTTTTGACTCTTTAGGCCACATTTTTGGGCATAGAAATCTAGGAAATATGGGTAGTTTGACCATCGCTGACTTCAGGGGTTGACTGCAATTTGACCACAAAAAAAGTACAGTAGTTTTTCTCTCTCCTTTGACCAAGTTTGACCACGCTGTTTTGGGCTGACTTTGACTTCTTGATTAGACTGAGTTTGACTGTGGAAGACCGAGTTGCTTTGAGGATGATTTATTGTTGATTTGACTAGCGTTGAATTTTTGGATAGGGATGAAGTTTGATTGTAGTTGACTGTAGAAATTTATAGGGCTATTTTGACTTTGAATTGGGCAAGTCAATTTGACTTTTGTTCTCTCTCTGTTGAAATTTTGATATAATAATAAGAAGAATTGATTAAAGGGTTTTCCCCGAATTTGGGGTTTTTCCCTGGCATTTGCCAAATATGGTGTTTTCTTGTCCTGGCTTGTCTTCTGCATTTTGTTTCATGTTCTATCTGCTTTTACTATCAATGTGATTTTGTGATTGCTATTGAAATTGGAAACTATTATTAGGCCACTAAGGAAAATTGAAGTAAATTGTGCTAAGCATAGAAGATACCATTTTTAACTAAAATTAACATGGTCTCAGAGCCGAGGTGAAGAGAAAGCCCAAGCAAGAGTGAGAAAAGAAATCACTAAAGAAACGCTGTTAGACAAGAATATTGGTCTAGCTTCAATGACGACTACATCATACTTCAAATATGAGGATAAGCTCAAGGACACATCCGACTATCATGCATGGAAGATGACTTTGGATTTGACTTTGGAAGAGAATTATGCTATGGAATATGTAAAGGGAAGAGTGGCGGAGCCTCCTTCAAAAGCACCAACTGCTACAAAGACAAAGTACATGAAATGTGAGGTCAAAGCTAAGAAAATTATTGTAGACTCCATTCAAAATCATTTGTTGCCTATATTTTTGATTTGGAAACATCTAAGGAGATGTATGATAAGTTGGTTGGGATGTTCAAAGTAAACAATGCAAATCAAATCCTCTTTCTCAAGAACAAGTTGAAGGACATCAAAATGGATAGAGAGTCTATTCAATCCTACTTCATGAGGATTACTGAAATCAAGAATGATCTTCTATCTATTGGAGAAGTTGTTAGTGACAGGGAGCTCACTCTCATTGCATTTGGAGGTATTACAAGAGCATGGGATGTGTTTAACACCACTATCCTCAATAATGACAGGATTCTTGGTTTTGATGAATTATTGGCTAGATGCACTCAAGAAGAAACAATGATGATGGAGAGAGATAAACCCTCAAATGGAAATGATCCTACTGTTTTCTCCACTCATGCTAAGAGGAAGAACAACATTGGTCCAAGGAAACAAGGTCAAGGATTTAAGCCGGGATTCAAAGAAGGAAGAAAATGAATATGCTACAATTGCAATAGGTTTGGCCACTATGCTAGAGAGTGTCCTCACAAGAAGGATACTCCATGGGATGATGACAACAAAAACCACAACAATTACAAAGACAATGGCAATCAAAGGAACACATTCAACAATAAAGGAAAGAGGAATGCATCCATTGCTCGATATGGAAATGGTCAGCCTTCCAAAAGATCAAGAAATTCTAGATATGAGAAAAGTAATGTTGTAGAAAAACAAAATGAATTTTATGTTATTTCCACTTTATCTATTGCCTCTCCTCTGGATACATTTGATCATTGGTTGATTGATGGTGGAGCCTCAAGACACTTCAACGGGTACAAAGAGGCCCTATCAAATTTGGTTGAAAATAAGACTAGTTTAGAAATCATACTTGGAGATAATGCCACCTATCCCATGAAAGGAATAGGTACTGTCACTCTTCACTTAAATCAAGGTCAAATGGTTCATCTACAAGAAGTATTGTATGTGCTCGATTTGAAGAAGAACTTGGTATCTATTTCTGTGATGGAAGATAAAGGCTTCAAGGTAGCATTCACTGATGGAAATGTGCATTTTTGGCAAAGAAACCCTAAAGATGCATTTACACTTAGATTTAGGGTTGATGGTGTTTATCAAGTTGGAGAAAGTCCTTTGGGATCCATGTCTTGCGACACTTATCTTCAATCCGAATTATGGAATCAGAGATTTTACCACCTTCATTAAAAATCCTTACCTAGGGTAAGGAAGATGTTCACAGGTATGCCAAATTTCATCATGAATCATGAAGGTGTTTGTTAGGGTTGTGCTGTTGGGAAACCTAGAAGGGGAAAGTCGAACTTCTGATATTCTTCAACTAGTCCATTCTGACCTATTTGGTATGTTTCCCCTAACATCAATAGGAGGGTACTTATACTATGCTATTTTTGTGGATGACTTCTCTCGCAAAACATGGATCTATTTTTAAAGGAGAAGGATGAAGTGTTCAAATGGTTTTGTTCTTTCAAAGCCTTGGTGGAGAATCATAAAGGGAAGAAGATCAAAATATTGAGGACTGACAATGGAACCGAATATGAATCAAATGAATTCAATGACTTTTGTAGAGAGGTTGGCATTAAGAGGGAGACAACGGTTGCATACACTCCTGAGCAAAATGGAGTTGTTGAAAGGAAGAAGAGAACGATCAGGAAAGCCACCCGTGCCATTCTTCACAATCTAGGTCTACCGAAGTTCTTATGGGGAGAAGCTGCCAATACTTCCATATATGTTCAAAATAGGTGTCCACATCAAGTATTGAATTTCAAGACATTTGAAGAAATTTTCATTGGTAATAAACCTGATGTTTCTCTTTTTAGAATATTTGGTTGTCCCGTGTATTTTCATGTGCCTAAAGAAAAGAGAAACAAGTTGGGAGCATGTGGGAAGAAAGGAACATTTGTGGGCTACATTGAAAATTCAAAGGCATATAGAATCTATGTGCATGGTCAACGAGATGTGGATGTAAGCCATGATGTTACATTCGATGAATACACTACTCTTGGGAAAGCCTGAGATATCCCCATTATAGGAAAAGAACATGATGATGCTATAGGAAAGCAAGATGAACCTCTGTTCGATGAGTCTATGCCTGATGTTGAAGGCCCGATGGATCCCATTTATCCACCTCTTGGTGATCCCTGTACCTCAAGAAAAATACCTTTGTGGCTCAAAGACACTCTCAAATATGTTGAAAAAGCATATTTCTCCAAGAGGGACATTTCATGAAAGTAAGAAGCCAAACAGGTATCAAGGGTACCTTGCTGCTATGAGTACTATTGTTCAATTAGAGCCATGTACGTTCAAAGAAGTCATGAAAAATCAAGTTTGGAAGGATGCGATGAATGAGGAGTATGAATCTATCATGAAGAATGATGTCTGAGATGTGGTTCCTAGACCCAAGAACAAGTCTGTGGTCACTTCTAAATGGATTTACAAAATCAAACATGGAGCTGATGGGAGTGCTGAAAAATACAAGGCCAGGTTCATTTCTCAAGGCTTCTCTCAAAAGGAAGGAGTGGACATTGATGAGATATTTGCACCAGTTTCCCGATATACCATTATCCGTTCGATTATTACTCTTGCTGCCTCTTAAGGATGGATCCTGTGTTATACAACAAATTGACCTCCTCATCAACTAAGAGGGGAAAGACATGATCGCTGAAGAAAAGACCAAGATCACATGCCTTGTTTCCACACTAACGCTGGCTATGCACTAACAACCTGCTTTATAAAGCTTATTTGTAAACCTAAGGGTGCGTTAGTGACCCAACTAACTCAAGTTGCTAGTTCGGGAACAACGTTAATGAATCCTAGTGAAGTTCTAAGGGTCAAAGGAACGAATTGACTCATAAATATAGAGATATTTGTTCCTAAGATCACTCAAGAAAAGCAAGGAAACATCTAGATTCAACCTATTTGGAGGATTTCTAATCCTAAAGAAGGAGGCAAATGGGAAAGAGCTGAAAAGCAAGGCAAGTTTATTGCTTTTACCCTAGGGAATTCAAGGAGGAACTTGGAAACCCTAACTCAATTGCTACATAAGCAAAGCTAGGGCTATGGTGAGGGGGGTCAGAGCATTTGAAAGGATAGCATACTTGATTGTTGAGCATTGTCTAAAATCATAAGAAGTTGGTGAGAAGGGAGGGAGAGAGAGAAGCTGGAGGGATACGGGAAGGTTGATACAACAGATGGTTGTAATCACTCTTCCAACATTAATATAGAACTGCAGTTGTACTGTCTACTCCGTGGTGTTGTTACTATCATTCATTCATTTGTTTGTCCAATACCTTTTAGCATGAGTAGCTTAGTTATGTGTAACTAGATGTTCTTTTATGTATTCATGTATTAGTTATCAGAGTTGTATGATGTGATTATGCTTGTTTCTTCTATGTGCAGGACTTGATCTAGAGACGGCGCAGGGGACTTCCACCTGGCTGCATCGTGCTCTCCAACAAATCTACACGGAGGTTTGAGGTAATGTACTTCTCCTACTTTGATAGTTAGTTATTGTTTATGAACATGCGTGTAACTTTGTGACGGTTGCAGATAGTCTTACAGTCTACCGAAGGTCCCGGGAAGACCTTTGAGGGTATCTTCATTCTCCATACACCGTACATTTTATCCTATAACAGAATTGGCAACTCCGTTGGGGACTATACATCTAGTTCCTGGTTTACTCAGACAGTTCTTAGTTTTCTCCTCCTCCTAAGACCTCCATATACCTCTGCATTCCCTTTTTGACCCACCAAAACCTTGCTGCATCCTGCTTATACATATTCATCATTGAATCTAATATGAGAAGCCCTGTTTTGAGCTGTTTCTCCACACTAACGTAGGTTAGCAGACTACACAGTGCTTTATAAAGCTGTATGTCTACATACAGAAAGCGTTAGTGGACCTAGTAACTCTCTGTGGCCACTGCTACAGAGCGTTAGTCTCCCAAAAACTTGATTTCCAGGTGTGGCTGCAAACCCAAGGGGATAGGAAGCCTGCTCATGGACTGAAAGAGGATTTGCTATTGCATTTTGTTAGCAAGATAGATAGGTGTCCTAAAAGTTTTTTTTTTTAGGAAATAAGTTTTGTTTTTCTTTCTTAAAAGCATTTTTTTATGAAAGAAAGATCCACATTTTTTATTCATTCTTTTGTTTAGCTGGTTAAAAGCTAATTTATTTTGGTTTCAAGTAGTTGTTAAGAAAAAATTGAACAGATTTCCGTTGGTTATGCATGTGTTAAATGACTAGGATGCATGTAAAGAATATGAATATGTGAAAGACTCTCACCTGTAGAATACAACTTGTTTTCATCGTTTTTTTTTTTTTTAAAGCATTGTCTTGTGCATGATTTTTTAGTCAGAGTCTCATCACATTTCATACGTCAAATCCCCTACCGAAGACAATAAAAAATTACACATAAAATTTACCTAAAATAAATCAGTAACTATTTATTGAGAAAACAAACATTAGTTCAGGCTAAGATCTTGGGATAGGCAGTGTGAGTAAATTGCCCAAGATCAGAAACCCAAACTAGTGTCACTAAAAGAGAGAAAATTCTTGATGCACTCATACTACCGGGACCATTCCAATCAAAGCGGAGCTAAATACGAGACAACATCGGAGTGTAAGTGAAGGTAGCCCACCTTCGCTTGCAAATCCTTTGGGTATTCTATGTATTGGGGATCCCTCGGGGATTTTGGAGCTGAGTCGAGGACTCAGGTATACTACGCACATAGCGTACTGTTTGCGACTATGTTCCCCCCCGATAGTGTCTATGATTTGAGGTATCCTTAGTGGCCAAGCTTTTAGGGACTTACACAAGGTGACTGGGGCGGGCTGCCCTGGTACCTGGCACAGACGAACCTACTCTGTCTTTAATTTTTGGGAGGGTGCTCGTCTTCACGAGAGTACTTGGTCCCTCAATCTTAGGTTCGGGCGAAACTCTAGAATAACCATAATTGTACATTTAGACAACCCTCTCTGTTATTCATTGTGATAATGAGTTTCATCTCCAGTGATCGATGCTTATCAGAGAGGGTCATTTTCCTCTGTTTGCTGATTGATCAACTTAGTGTTTTTTTTTTACATTTTTTAGGCACTTGCATGTTATCATTTGAGACTTTAACAAATATCACGATAAAATTTATTGATAAAAATTAACGGTCACCATGGCTACATCTGGCCCTTGTCGTCAATCTAGACGATTTCTAGGACTTCCTCCACTCATTGTGGAAGATCCGCCGAGCTCCAGTGAACCAGATTCCCCATCTTTGGGGAATCAGTTTCCCAGGTCTCACACAGAATCTGTTTGGACAACCGACGATTCAAGTTTGCCGGAGGATTTATTTACTGAAGGATTTCTTCCTCACTTTAACCCTCCGCTCACGAATCCATTGGACCCACTCTTGGTTCCAGCGGCACCTATACTCCTTGTTTATGTAGGTGGAACATTTCCATCCATCCCGTCGACGACAAATGGGTCATGGAACTTTGTGGACACTTTTGGTCCTCCATCACTTCCCCAGTGAACAGTCACCACAACACCGTCGATGGCGAACCCCACTATCCCATTTGTCCCAGGTACAACGACTCACATGACACCCTCCATGAGTGGAACCCAGCCGATGCCAGGGTCCACCCCTTTAGTGTCAAACTGTATACCTTCGACAAGTGCTACATGCAACGCTCCCTATAATGCTCAATATAGCACTATTGGCACACTTCCCATTCACCAACAATATGGTTGGCTGCCATTGTACAGTTCAAACCCCCATATTCAAGTATCTGGGGGCATTCCCAATATGCACATATCGGTAGGGAACTTAACAGTTCCCCCTCCATTCTCAGGCATGCATGGTCAGTCACTGATTGACATGAGAATTCCTTATGTTAATCAAGGACAAATGGTTAGTTTTGTGGTGAGTGGGAATCCTCAAGGAGGTCCCAACCAATCCATGGGGGCACCCTACTCACAAATTCAAATGAGTCAAGGGGGCATCACTTATCCTGGGGGCAATTTTATACCCCAGTATCAAAATCCCCATGGAAATCCACACTACAATGCCATACCTCAAGGAACCTACTATACCATGCAACCCATGTATAATATTGGGACTCAAACGATGGGAGGAGCACAAGGCTCCTCAAGTCATATGTCATCGCCTTGGTTCAAGTGGGGGCACCACACTCTTTGCCTTTCTTGGCAACGTTGGATATACCTGACTTGTACAAACTCACAAATGATCCCATCTACCACAACTTACTTTGGCAACCGATCCTACATAAGATACCAATGGACATCCCCAAGTTCGAAGGAAAGCAAGGGGAGGATCTGGGCACCCATATCACCACCTACCATATTTGGTGTGTTTCAAACTCCATGGTGGAAGATAGTGTCTGGTTACGTCTTTTTCCCTGCACCCTCACTTGCAATGCAGCTAAATGGTACATTGAGTTACCATGCACATCAGTAAACACCTTTGACGCTTTAGCGATGGAATTCCTAAAGCACTTCTAGCTACCCATCCGCTACGAGACTGGGACAGAGCTCCTCACTTCATTACGTCAGGATACCGCCACCCACATCTCTGATCATATACATGAATGGAGACATAAGCGGAGGTTAGTCAAAGCTCCCCTCCCAAACTATATCTTAGCGGACTGATTCTGCAAGTCCTTACTCCCGCAAATTGCTAAAGATGTCGCTTTAGGTGGTGCGGTCATAGAAGACCAATCCATACGTTGTGCCCATCACTTAGATCTGATATATTCGCAGATTGGCACTCTTTACGACATAATCCCAAATGCCCCTCGTAACTCCAATGTTTTTGCTACTCAACACCCCGGAGTGCACGCCGATGGATTGTTGGTGCAACCTCTGGGGTTGTTGTAAAACAACTTAGCGGTCACATTGCCTAGATGTCAGTGGACCCCTCTACCAAATCAACTGCTCTTCCTACCACTGCGATAAACTCTGCACAGTCTACACAAAAACCCGGTGGTAAGAATAAGAAGAATAAGAAAAAGACCATTCCTTCTGAGGAGCAGTCAACAAATCAATCAAACCCAAAATAGAAGGCTACTGCGCCTCCTGACGATGAAAAGGATAAACCCAACAGATTTCCCTGCAAAATATGTGCTAAAGACCACATGACCTATCGCTGTCCATGTCTTCAGGAATGCACAGAATACATTGCTAAAAAGGATACTGGCCAGACCCCCGCTGTCCTCAAAAATCCTTTTCCCGCTTAGCAGTAGCAAAACCTTATTGCAAACCAACCCAACTCCCGCAAGGGGGCAACGATGGTTTGCAACATCCTTCAACCAGTGAAGGATCTTCTACCATTTACACCTTTGAAATGGTAGATCTACAAACACGAGACAAATCTTATGGAGCTCCTGTTGCTCATGTAGAGGAACCTCCTCAAGTCAAAGCCCACTACTGCCCAACGATTTGCATATCGAAAGGTCGGCTGCTGACCTTGTAATTCACCCCCCCAAAGGGGCACTTTGACGCACAACACACAATACATCTGCGTGTGCCGCCCAAAATTACAACATTGTAGAAGACTTAGCGCAAGCGCCATCGGCTATGTCGGCGCTCGAAGTATTACAAACATGCCCAACACAAAGGAAACCTTTGCTTTTGGCTATTGGTGGTATTGACTCACATGATTCCATGCTTGCAATTTTCGACATGGAAAAGTGTAAACCTCCCATTTCTCACCAGCTTGCATTTCAAGTGCAAATTTTTTTGGAAGGTAAAAGTATACACAGAACTGTCATTGATGAAGGTGCTTCTACCTGCGTCATGTCGGCTTCTTGTTGGGTCACCCTGGGTTCTCCAACCCTATCCCCACCATAGAATTCCCTTAAAGCTTTTGACGGCCACACTTTCATCCCAAAAGGTTACCTAGCTAGCTATCCCATCACCTTGAGTGGGAAAACGGTAACGATAGATATTGAAGTCGTGGATCATAAACTCGATTATAATCTGCTTTTGGGCCGCACTTGGACTTATGCCATGAAGGCCGTTGTGTCTTCGGTCTTCTGTATCATCCTCTTTCCCTTGGATGGAAAGATAGTCATAGTGGACCAATTGTTCTTTTGCACCCCAGATTACTCTCCGTTACCTAACAAATTTGTACCCTTAGTGGATGGTGTACCTGACTCTTATGTTAGTAGCGGTACTAGTCTATTGAAGGGCTCTTCCTTGATGGGTTGTTTCCCTCTTCCGCCACCCGCGGTTCCACAAACGGTCTCTATGGTTTCATCCATTCCTCACGAAACGACCGATCCTTGGATCCTCATGGCCCCTTCAGACATTGACACTTACTGAGAAAAAATGTTGCTGTCACCAGCTGAATTGGCCTACCAAGCCATTCAATCTGCATCTGAATCTCTAGTCACTTTGGTTACAACCAACGGTACCACTGCCCCTCCCATAATGGCTCCTCCTTTCAATCCATTCAATCAAGTCCTACCTATGGACGAAGCTATTAGAGAAATCATGAGTTTAGAAGAGCGACCTTGGGAGGACTCGCACCATCGTGTTTCGATATCTGATTCAGACATGATGCCTCTTCAAATCCTGTCACCTGACACACATGAAATTGTTTCCTCAACATATATGACTATCCAAACTTTGGACTCAGAAGGAAATAGGGTATGTCAAAAACATTGCTCATCGATATTTTTGTCATGACAAGCATCGTGGAAAACATACATATTGGAGCCAATCATAATCCTGAGGAAACTGTGCGCTTCACCTACCCTTTTAAGTACTTCCACAATGTTTTTCCTTAGTCTTATGAGGAAATGCATGGCATAGACCCTTCTATTGTCAAGCATGAGATCAAGGAAGACCGAGCATTCTTTTCCTGGTATTTTTCTTGCTCGTTAATCTGAAAAATCCTCGAGTCTCTTTCTTCTGGCTCGTTAAACTACCACAAAGAAGATCGAGCGTTCTTTTTATGGTATTTTTCTTGCTCATTAATTCGAAAAACCTCGAGTCTCCTTCTTTGGGCATGTTAAACTACTACAAAGAAGATATGAGCACTTTCTTTTATGGGATATTTTCTCACTCTTAAACTGAAAAATCCTCGAGTTTATCATTGTTGGGCTCGTTAAACACATACGACGACAGTCTGAGCAAACCCTTTTTTGCTCTTTTTCTAGCTCATTAAACTGAAATAGACCATTAGAGCATTCTTTTTTAGGCACTTTTTTCTCGCTCATAAAATTGAAAAAATCACGAGTTTTTTCTTTAGGCTCGTTAAACATTTATAAAGATGACTCGAGCATTCTTTTAGGTACTTTTCTCGCTCGTTAAACTGAAAAATCCTGAGTTTTGGTCACCGGGCTCATTAAAAATATATGGCAACGCCAAGAGCGCTTGATTTTTTGGGACCATTTCTCGCTCTTAAAATCAAGAAATCCCCGAGATTTTCCCCTTCTTCTGGCTCGTTAAATCTACGAAGAAGGAATGAGCATTTCTTTTACCTCTTTTTCCTTGCTCAATAAACTAAAAAAGATACTTTGAGTTTTCTTCATTTGACTCGTTAAAATTTGATGAAGGTATTGAGTTTGTCGTCGTGTGACTCATTAAAAATTCACGATGAAAAACGAGTTTACTCCGTCTCCTCGTACTCGTAACAAAATGAGGTCAACATCTATTGAACATAGGTTTCTCTTTATCCAGATTCAATAGATTAACTCACGGAAAAGTAACCGATCCGGGTATACTATTAACCTTTTGTCGCACCTAGTTAACAACTCTGAAAAAGGGACCACCATGCAGTCATTCTTTACGATCTTTTTAGAATCTCTAAATATGAAAAGACCACCGAGTTGTCTAGTCTGGACTCTTTAAATTACATAGACAAGATATAGAGTCGCTCTTTTTACGATCCTTTTCAGACTCTCTAAACATGAAAAAATCGACAAGTTTGCCTGTCTAGACTCATTAAACTAATCAGATAGGGAATAGAGCCGCTCTTTTCACGGTCCTTTTCAGACTCTTAAAATATGAAAAGATCGACGAGTTTACCCGTCTGGACTCAATAAACTAATCAGACAGGGAAAGTAGACAATACACTTGTATTCAGTATTAGAAAGCCTGGTTTGGCAGCAGTCGTTCCCTTGAACATGGCACTCCCTCAGATAAACCTTCATTGTGATGACCTCTCAATATGAATCCTACCATCCTATGAGTTTAGCCTAAATACCTCGATGTTCTTGCATCTCTGTATCCTGACACTCTTTGGTGTTCATGAGTCTAGCGTTGTATGGTTAAAACCATTGTCGTGCCTTCTATTGTTCAAGGGTTAACCTTTTGCTTCCTCCATCAACCCATCAAGCATATCCTTTCATCATGCCCTTTGTTGTTTAGACCCAATGCTCAAAGATTCCTAAAAAAAAAAAAATCATTCTTGTCCCGTTTCGTGTCGATTGATGTAGGAGACATTATTGCCTACCTTTCGACAGGTATCTTCCTATCGAATTCAACACTCTATCTAGGAAGACAACCCAGAAACACATTTCAATGCCTTGGTACTTGCAGACATTAGTGGTAGGTTGCCTTGTGTTTGATCGGAGGTTTTCATTATTGGCTCCTGGTTAAGCGATTCTACAGGTGTTCGATGACAAAAACATCTTTCGCACTCGTTAGATTGTACTGTGCATCTTGGAGACCATCACCATTATTGGTGGCCTTCCTCGCATCTGTTAACGGTCTCCATTATTGACTGGTAATCAGATGATTTCGTGCATGTTCCACATTAACGCATATATTCACATGTATCGATCTATGCTATTCGGTGAAGCAGAAATCAAGACCTTGGGTAGAGGCTTGCATCACTCAGCCTTGTTTCCTCTCCCAAGTTGCGTATCTTGTTTTTTTGAGACAACTCATCAAAATGATTCTATTATGACACCGGATCCGCATTGTGCTTATCGGCAGTCAACATCTTCATATCTCTTTTATGAGAATTTCACTCTAACATAGCTACTGAGCATGAGAATGCCCGACTCAGGACATGATTTTAGTAGTTATATATATATGTGTTGTATCAGGTTTCCTGTACCACCCAAAGCTCCAATCCTCTCTCTCTTTTTGTTGAAGAAGGAAAATTATAGTTAAGTAAAGTATTTCGGCCATCGTTGCAGCCTCTAATCTCATACTTTAAGGGGCATCTGTTATACAACAAATTGACCTCCTCATCAACTCAGAGGGGAAATACATGATAGCTGAAGCAAAGACCAAGATCACATGCCTTGTTTCCACACTAACGCTGGCTATGCACTGACAACCTGCTTTATAAAGCTTATTTGCAAGCCTAAGGGTGCGTTAGTGACCCAACTAACTCAAGTTTCTAGTTTGGGAACAATGTTGGTCAATCCTAGTGAAGTTCTAAGGGTCAAAGGAATGAATTAACTCATAAATATCTAGATATTTGTTCCTAAAATCACTCAAGAAAAGAAAGGAAACATCTAGATTCGACCTATTTGGAGGATTTCTAATCCTAAATAAGGAGGAAAATGGGAAAGAGCTGAAAATCATGGCAAGTTCATTTCTTTTACCCTAGGGAACTCAAGGAGGAACTTGGCAACCCTAACTCAATTGCTACATAAGCAAAGCTAGGGCTATGGTGAGGGGGGTCAGAGAATTTGAAAGGATAGCATACTTGATTGTTGAGCACTGTCTTAAATCATAAGAAGTTGGTAAGAGTGGAGAGAGAGAGAGAAGCTGGAGGGGTAAGGGAAGGTTGATACAACATATGGTTGTAATCACTCTTCCAACATTAATATAGAACTGCAGTTGTACTGTCTACTCCATGGTGTTGGTACTATCATTCATTCATTTGTTTGTCCAATACTTTTAGCATGAGTAGCTTAGTTATGTGTAAGTAGATGTTCTTTTGTGTATTCATCTATTAGCTATCATAGTTGTATGTTGTGATTATGCTTGTCTCTTCTATGTGCAGGACTTGATCTGGAGCCGGCTCTGGGGACTTCCACCTAGCTGCATTGTGCTCTCCATCAAATCTACACGGAGGCTTGAGGTGATCTACTTCACCTATTTTTATAGTTAGTTATTGTTTATGAATATGCGTGTAACTTTGTGACGGTTGCAAATAATCTTACAGTCTACTAAAGGTCCCGGGAAGACCTTTGAGGGTATCTTCATTCTCCATACACCGTACGTTTTATCCTATAGAATCATGTTATCATTTACTGCAAAACTGTTCGAATGGTGCCAAATGATGCCAAAAGAATGAAAAATAGCAGAGAAGCTTGCAGTCATCTTCCAAGCCTCAAAAGGACTCAACGCCTATATCAGACCCTCTATAGTAGAAAGTGCTATGAACAAGCTTTCCAACGACATGTGGAAGTCCAAAAGTGGATCCTGGATCAAAAGATATGGTCTATTGAAGTTTCAAGGATTAAAGCCTAAGGAAGGAAAGAATATCGATGATAGCATATCAAAGGTCCAGAGACATCAGGCATATCGACAACCAAACATCAGAGCATCAGACATATCGACGATCACAACATCGAAACATCATGCATATCGGCGATTGCAACATCATAGCATCAAGCATATCAACGCATCACATATCAGAGGTCTAGAGACATAGGAGACTGGCACATCGTAATATTGCAACATTGGAACATCGACAATCGAAGAATCAAAACTTCTGAAAGTGTAAACCTTTTAAAAGTTGCAATATTAAAAAAATTCTAATAGTGTTAAAAACCGTTGGGAACGCTAATAAAGGATTAACAAAGGATTTCATCGCAAAACCAAAGGTGGCCGGGTCCTATTCTCTCTCCTTTAGCAGGACACGTGGCAACATATGATTGGTTCTGCTAAAGTTAAAGTGACATCTAATGTTAGCATGACGTGGCAGTATGGAAGGACACGTGACAACCAATTTTGGTGTTTTGAGGGGGCTTAAGGGGTCAAATATGGGTGACACATGTCACCACTCATGAGGTGCCACATGGAAGTGATGATGTCATATCAGAGATCAGATATTGGAGGTTGAGGACGTTGACACTTTGTAACATTTGATACTTGAAAAAGTTCCGATAAGGGGGCTCCAATATTTGGTTGGCACATAGTCTAGAATAACTTAAAGAACCAGGGGTGAAGAGCTCTTAACAAAGGGAGAATGACCCCCAACAAGAGTCTAAATGTCCTAGCACCTTAAGGCTAAGCCTCTTATCATCGCACCTAGTCCCATGGAGGAAAATAGAAAGGGGTTAAACAAAAAGGGCCAAGGACATCATAACTTTGTTACCGTAATGTCTTTAAGAATAAAAGTCCATATGAGTAAAAGCTTTGATATAACATTATTGCAATAATAAAGGACATATTAGGCTATGATAGTGTAATACAAAGAGTTATGAGATGGATGGGTCGATAACTGCAAGATTGAATGTGGGAAAAGAGGAGTTGGTCTCACGAGTAATGGTGATTGTCAAAGATCATTGGGTCAAGGTAGTAATGACCACGATTCGCATGAAAGAGCGTTGGGTATGCCTTGAGGTGATACAAGCCATCTCTGTGCTCTGACACACGTCTTTAGTGAGTAAATGGAAGTATGGGACTTGAGAAGTAGTGTGAAAGTCACCTGAGAATTAATTTTTCAGCGTGGAGCTCCACAAAGTCAGACACTGAAAGATTGCCAAGTGGATCTCTGATAGTTGATCGCTTCCAACTCCAGAGAGTGGGGAATTCAAGCAGTTAAGGCAAAAGTGATAGGTGAAACAACCGAACAACTAAAGAGTAACATTATGGCAAAGGCGTGGCTTGATCGGAGGCCATCACAGGAATGGCAGGGAGATATTTTCCTCAACCATAAGTCATTTTTCTTTATGTCTATTATTTTGCAATTTTTTCATTTTCAAGAACATAATCAAATTTGATTGTAATAATTTTGTGCAGCAAAACCTTCGCTTGCTGAGACATTTAGTCGATCAGATAGTTGGAGCTCGACTGAGATATTTTGTAACTATTATAAATAGAGGGAAGAAACACTTAAATGAGATTCCCAAATTCTGCATTCTAGAGGCCCTTTGTTTGTAGAGAAAGTGGTTCCACTCCAGTTCAATTTTATTGTTCATGTGGTGCTTGGGCATGTACAATTGTTAAATGTAATGGACTAATGATTTGGACTCCATCTTCAAGGATTAATGAAGCAGTTTTCCCCTTTATATATCACTTCAATGCATGTCTTTCCTCCTATGAAATTGTGTAAAGAAGCTACTAGTTTCACTCTCATTCATGGTTGTATGTTTGCTGCTAAGTAGTAAAAGAACCCGTGTAATAACATATTTACTAGTGTTATTTGATAGCCTACAATACCTGTGTAACAATATATTTAATTGTGTTATTTGATAACCTATAGTACTTGTATGTGCTAAATATTTACTTATTGTTTTTTTGGGACAAATGTATTCATGAGACATATAGCTTGAAACCTTAATTCATGCTCCACTTTTTTTGCATTTTCACCTCCTCACTCTTCCATATTTTTTACTGGGAATTGTTGCTTAGGATTCTGTGCTATGTCCAACCCTCTGCATCGATTTCCCTCCTTTCCTTCTTCCTGTTCACCTATACTACAACAACAATGTTAAGTTACATATTGCTGTGTGTCAACCACTAGAATCAAGACATTTCTCTTTGAGATTAGCCATACCTACCAGTGTTTTTTTGCTTGAGTTTACCTTGGTGAAGGGCTATTGAACCAAGCCCCGAATTATCCCTTTCCCAATTACATGAAATATGGAGGGCAATAGAATGCCCTTAGACAATCTTCAAAAGTACTCTTCTCGGATTCCCTAGGCACTGGTCTCCTATCAACCCAGAGGCTGTCTCTAGGAGGCTTCTCTATCTTCTAAAGCAATTGTGTGACAGGAACAAATCATAATATCTTTCCCTGGTACAACAATTTTTACATTCCCTCCATCGGGTGAGCAAGGGAAGTGTGAAGATCTCTCACCTTGGTGACTCCACTGTTTGAATCTTATTGTAAACACCCTGGAGACTCCACTGTCTATCTCCTTATTTGGTCATCCCGACTTTGAAGAGGCCTCATACTCGATCTGATGCTAAATAGAGAAAACATCCCCTACGTTTGAACTTGAGATCACTCACCTAAAGGGGTTTTCAAAATGGCAATTCCTGCATTCTTGGCCAACAAATTTTCTCCATTGGATTTTTCTTTTGTTGCTGGTTATCTCCATCATGTCCCTTCATTTCATGAATGGTATACCTATTTGCCTAGATTAAATGGAAACACATATAGAAGGCCAAACCAACACCTCAAGGATTCTCATGAATGTGTGGAACAATTGGGTATTGTTTTTGAATATGTGAAAATGAATTTGTTCATGCTTTGTTTAGATGAATATGCTAGATTTTGGTACAAAACACTACCTCGTGGAAATATATCTTCTTGAAAGAGATTTCACATAGAACTTAATCATTTTTGCAAAATATTATATCCACTGGATGCTCTATTTGAATATTTTTGTGCACATTTTAATGCTGAAAATATTTCTGAGGTTAATGATCTTGCTGAAGATGTTTGTGGGGCTCAAATCCAAGAAAACATATACTTGCATGAAGAAGCATCACCCAACGATCAAGAAAGTGAACATGGAGACATTATAAAGCTGCAAATACACCCTCAAAGATCTTATTCTGTCGAATTTGATGATTCTCCTTCTTATGATTCGCATGACTCTGACACGATGTTGAGTAATGCAGGAATACAATAGTCCCAGTGTTGGGAATTTGCACAAAAAGAGGAGGCCCACCAAGAGGTCAATAAAGAGGCTCCAGTTTATGGTCCAGATCCTTTACGGAGAACAAGTTCAAGAAGCCAATATTAAAATCGATAAAGATTCTTCGATCTATGATTCAGATGTTTCAGGGGAGGATGAGATTGTTGTGGATGTTCAAAGGGATTTTCTTACCAGCAAGTGGGGAGAATACTTCCAGCAACAACTTCTTTAAGAGGATCCCAAAGTTGAAGAACCCAACAATGTTGGTGCCTTCCTGTTACAGAAAGATTCCTCCTTAGAAACTGTTCAAGAAAGGGAGACAACCATAATTTTTTCTCATCAGTTCCATGATCTAGTAGCTGACTATATGGCATATTTCTTTGGTAAACAACCAATCTCAATTATAGGGTATGTATTAAATGTTTTACCTCAATATTTGAAATGGTGCATGCCTATTTTAGTCACTTATTTTCAAGAACACATCCCAATTATAAGGTTCATGGAGGAGATTAAAAGAATTGAGCATCAAATGTCAGTTTGGGGGTAGTGGTGCATGCTTGTTTTAGTCGTTGACTTTGAAGAGAACAATGGCATAAGGTGTATTACTGAGATGCTGGGTTGGTATCATTGGAAGGTTGATCTTACTTGGCTGAATTGAGCCCTATGCCTAAACAAGAGTTGTATATAAATAAGCTCTCTATGTGAGTGCTTAATTTCCAGTTTTTAGAGTTTGTAGTTTTGTATTTCAGTTTTATGAGGAAAGGACTTCCAACAAATAAATTTTGTTGGATATTTTCTAGTTTTACTGGTTTGATATATTTTTGACTCCATGCCCAATGGGGAAGGCTACTAATTTGTACGTTCTCAACACCTTGCTAGGAAGGCACTGTCCCTAATTGGAGCCAATGTTATCACTTACTACAAAATTGTTCGAATGGTGCCAAATGATGTCAAAAGAATGCAAAATAGCAGAGAATATTATAATCATCTTCCAAGCTGCATAAAGACACAATTCCTACATCAAACCCTCTCTAGTAGAAAGTTCTTTGAACAAGCTTTCCAATGACATGTGGAAGTCCAAAAATGAACTCCTGGATCAAAATATATGGTCTGCTGAAGTTTCAAGGATTAAAGCCTTAGGAAGGAAAGAATATCGAGGATCACATATTAGAGGTCCAATGACATTAGGAATATCAATGATTGCACATCAGAGCATCAGGCATATCGGTGATTGCAACATCGGAGCATCATGCATATGGGTGATCACAACATTAGAGCATCAAACATATTGGTGCATCACATATCAGAGGTCCAAAGACATAGGAGATTGACACATCGCAATATCGCAACATTGGAACATCGACAATAGTAGAATTAGAACTTCTGAAAGGGTAAAACTTTTAAAATTTGTGATATTAAAAAAGTTATGATAGTGTTAAAAACTATCAGGAACACCAATAAAGGATTAACAAAGGATTTCATCCCAAAACCAAAGGTGGGTAGGCCCTTTTCTCTCTCCTATAATAGGACACGTGGCAGTATATGATTGGTTTCATTAAAGCTATAGTGGCATATGACGTCAACATGATGTGGCAATATGGAAGGACACGTGGTAGGTAATTTTGGCATTTTGAGGGGGCCGAAGGGGGAAAATATGGGTTCCATGTGTCACTACACATGAGGTTCCACATGTCATATCGGAGATCACATATTGGAGGTTAAGGACGTTGGCACTTTGTAACACTTGATACTTGAAAAAGTTTCGATAAGGGGGCTCTAATATTTGGCTGGCACATAGTCTAGAAGAACATAAAGAACCAAGGGCAGAGAGCTGTTAACAATGGGAGAATGGCCCTAGACATGAGTCTAAATGCCCTAGCACCTTAAGGCTAAGTCTCTGGTCACCGCATCCAATCCCATGGAGGAAAATAGAAAGGGGCTAAACAAAAGGGGCCAAGGACATCAAAACTCTATCTTTGTAATGTCTTTAAGAATAAAAGTCCTGATGAGTAAAAGCTATGATATAACACTATTACAATAATACAAGACATATTGGGCTCCGATAGTGTAATACAAAGAGTTATGATATGGATGGGTTAGAAGATGCAAGATTGAATGCAAGAACAAAGGAGTTGTTATCAGGAGTAATGGTGACTATCAAAGATTGTTAGGTCAAGACAACAAGGACCACAATCCATAGGAAAGAGTGTTGGGTTTTCTTTGAGGTGATACAAGCCATCTCTGTGCTCCGATGCATGTCTTCAGTGATTAAATTGAGGTATGTGACTCAGGAAGTAGTGTGCAGGTCACATGAGAATGAATTTCTTAGCATGGAGCTCCACACAGTAAGACAATGAAAGACTGCCAAGTCGATCTCTGTTTCTGCACTGTGAAAAGCAACCAATTGTTGATCGCTCCCGGCTCCAAAGGGTGGGGAATTCAAGTAGTTAAGGCGAAAGTGATAGGTAAACTAATCGAACAACTAAAGAGGAACATCATGGAAAAGAATGATCGGAGGCCATCACAAGAATGGAAGGGAAATATTTTCCTCAACCATTAATAGTTTTCTTTATGTCTATTATTTTGTATTTTTTTCATTTTCAAGAACGAAATCAAATTTGATTGTAATCATTTTGGGCAACAGAACCTTCACACGCCGAGATAGCTAGTATATCAGACAGATGGAGCTCGACTGAGATATTTTGTAACTGTTGTTCAATTCTTCCCCATCTCCTTATAAATAGAGGGAATAAACACTTAAACGAGGTTCCCAAATTATGCATTCTATAGGCCCTCTATTTTCAGATAAAGTAGTTCCACTTGTGTTCAATTTTCTTGTTCATGTGGTACTCAGGCATGTGCAATTGTTAAATGTAATGGACTGGTGATTTGGATTCCATCTTCAAGGATTAATGAAGCGATTTTGTTGATTCCAATAAGGAAATGCACAATATGTTTTCCCCTTTGTATATCACTTCAATGTATGTCTTTCCTCCTCTCAAATCATGTAATGAAGCTGTTGGTTTCACTCTTATTCATGGTTGTATGTTTGTTGCTAAGTAGTAAAAGTACCTATGTAACAACAAATTTACTAGTGTTATTTGATAGCCTACAATACTCGTGTAGCAATAGATTTACTTGTGTTATTTGATAACCTACAATGCCTGTATGCGCTCAAGATTTACTTATTTTTGTTTGGGGACAAATGTCTTCATGAGGCATAGAGCTTGAAAACTTAATTCTCCCTCCACTTTTTCTACATTTTCACCTCCTCACTCTTCCATATTTCTGTTGGGTGTTGTTGCTTAGGATTCTATTCTATGTACAACCCTCTGCATCAATTTCCCTTCTTTCATTCCTCCTGTTCACCTATACCACAACAACAATGTTACGCTGCATATTGCTATGTGTCAGACACAAGAATCAATAGATTTTTCTTTCATATTAGCCATACCTACTAGTGTTTGTTTGCTTGAGTTTACCGTGGCGAAGGGATATTGAACCAAGCCTCAAATTATCCCCTTTCCAATTATGTAACATATGGGGTGCAACAGAATTCCCATAGAAAATATTCAAAAGCACTCCTCTCGGGTGCCCTAGGCACTGATCTTGTATCAACCTAGAGGATGTCTCTAGGAGGCTTCTATATCTTTTGAAGCAACTGTGTGACAAGAGATAGAAAAATGTACAAAATCTTTCTGGCGCTATTGCCAGGGAATGAATCAAAATATTTTATCCCTGGGTATGACAATTTTTTCATTCCCTCTATTAGGTGAGAAAGGGAAGTGTGGGTTGAAGATCTCTCACCTTGATGACTCCACTGTTTGAATATTATTGTAAACACCATAGAGACTCCACTGTCTATATCCTTATTTTGTCATCCTAGCTTTCAAGAGGCCTCATACTCACTTTGATGCTAAACATCAGAAAATTTACCCTACATTTGAACTCGAGATCACTCACCTAAAGGGGATTTCAAAATGGCCATTCTTGCATTCTTGACCAACAAATTTGCCCCATTGGATTTTCTTCTGTTGCTGGTTATCCCCATCATGTCCCTTCATTTCATGAATGGTATACCTATTTTCCTAGATTAAGTGGAAACAAAGATAGAAGGCCAGACCAGTACCTCAAGGATTTTCATGAATGCATGGAACAAATGGGCATTGTTTTTCGAAGATGTGAAAATGAAATTGTTCATGCTTTCTTTAGATGAAGATGCTATACTTTGGTACAAAACACTACCTCATGCCATATCTTCCTTAAAGAGATTTTACATAGCATTGAATCATTTTTGCAAATGATTATATCCACTAGATGCTTTGTTTGAAGATTGTTGTGCACATTTTAATGTTGAAAATATTTCAGAGGTTAATGATCCCGTTGAAGATGTTTGTGGGGCTGAACTCCAAGAAAACATATACTTGCATCAATAAGCATCACCAATCTATCAAGAAAGGGAAGAGGGAGACATTATCAAGCTGCAAATAGACCCTGAGAGATCTTATTCTGCCAGATTTGATGATTCTCCTTCTTATGATTCGTATGACTCCGATGCGATGTTGAGCAATGCAGAAATACAGTAGTCCCAATCTTGGGAAGCTGCACAAAAAGAGGAGGCCCGCCAGGAGGTCAATAAAGAGGCTCTAATTTACGATCCACATCCTTCAAATGGATAACAAGTTCAAGAAGCTGATATTAAAATCAGTAAAGATTCTCCGATCTATGATTCATATGTTTCAGAGGAGGATGAGATTGTTGCATATGTTCAAAGGGATCTTCTTACCAGCAAGTGGGGAGAAGACTTCTAGCAACAAATTCTTCAAGAGGAGCCCAAAGTTGAAGAGCCCAACAATGTCAGTGGCTACCTATTACATAAATATTCCTCCTTGGAAACTGTTCAAGAAAGGGAGACAACCATAAATTTTTCTCATCAGTTCCATGATCCAGTAGTTGACTATATGGCATATTTCTTTGGGTATGTATTAAATGTTTTACCTCAAGATTTCAAATGGTGCATGCCTATTTTAGTTACTGATTTTCAAGAACACATCCAAATTAGAAGGCTCATGGAGGAGATTAAAATAACTGAGCATCAAATGTCAGTTTGGGGGCAGTGGTGCATGGATGTTTTAGTTGTTGATTTTGAAGAGAACAATGGCATGAGGTCTAGTACAGTTGTTGGGCTGGTATCATTAGAAGGTTGACCTTACTTGGCTGAATTGAGACCTATGCCTAAAAGGAGTTTTATATAAATAATCTCACTATGTGAATGTTTAATTTCCATTTTTTAGAGTTTGTAGTTTTTCATTTCCATTTTATGAGGAAAGGAATCTCATCAAATAAAGCTACATGGATGTTTTCTTGTTTTATAGGTTCAATATATTTTTGACTCCATGCCCAATGGTGATGGCAATTATTCTGCAGGTTTTCAGCACCTTGCTAGCAAGGCATTTTCCCTAATTGGAGCCAATGTTATCACTTACTACAAAATTGTTCGAATGGTGCCAAATGATGTCAAAAGAATGCAAAATAGTAGAGAAACTTGCAGTCATCTTCCAATTCGTAAAAGGACTCAATGCCTACATCAGTCACTCTCCAGTAGAAAATTCTTTGAACAAGCTTTCTAAGGACATGTGGAAGTCAAAAAGAGGACTCCTAGATTAAAATGGCCTGCTGATGTTTCAAGGATTAAAGCCTCAGGAAGGAAAGAATATCGACAATCGCATATTGAAGGTCCAACAACATCAGGCAGATTGGCGATCGCACATCAGTGCATCAGGCATATCATCGATCTCACATAAGAGCATCAAGCATATCGGCAATCACAACATCAGAGCATCAGACATATTGATGATCGCAACATCAAAGCATCAAGCATATTAGCACGTGGTATATCAGAGGTCGAAAGACATAGGAGATCGGTGCATCGCATCAACAATCAGAGAATCAAATTTTTTGAAAGTGTAAACCTTCTAAAAATTGCGATGTTCAAAAAGTTTCGATAGTGTTAAAAAACCATAAGGAACACTAATAAAGGATTAACAAAGGATTTCATCGCAAAAACAAAGGTGGGAGGGCCCTTTTCTCTCTCCTCTAGCAGGGCACGTGGCAACATATGATTGGTTCCCATAAAGATATAGTGGCATCTAACGTTAGCATGACATGGCGATACGGAAGGATACGTGGAAGACAGTTTTGGTGTTTTGAGGGGGCCAAAGGGGGAAATTTGGGTGACACGTGTCACCACTCATGAGGTTCCACATGAAAGTGATGATGTCATATAGGAGATCGCGTAGCAGAGGTTGAGGAGGTCGGCACTTTGTAACACTTGAAACTTGAAAAAGTTCCGATAAGGGGGCTCCGATATTTGACTTGCACGTATTCTAGAAGAGCTTAAAGGACTAGGGGTAGAGAGTTGTTAACAAAGGGTGAATGGCACCTGAGAGGAGTCTAAATTCCATAGTATCTTAAGGTTAAGCCTCCGATCATCGCATCCATTCCCACAGAGGAAAATAGAAAGGGGATAAACAAAAGGGGATAAGGACATTGAAACCCCGTTTTTGTAATCTCTTTAAGAATAAAATTCTCGATGAGTAAAAGCTACAATATAACATTATTGCAATAATACAAGACATATTAGGATCCGATAGTGTAATACAAAGAGTTATGAGATGGATGGGTCGGAAAATGTAAGATTGAATGCGGGAACAAAGGAGTTGGTATTAGGAGTAATGACGATTGTCAAAGATTGCTGGGTCAAGGTAGCGAGGACCACGATCCGCAGGAAAGAGTGTTGGGTCTGCTTTGAGGTGATACAAGACATCTATGTGCTTTGATGCATGCCTTTAGTGAGTAAATGGAGGTATGAGACTTAGGAAGCAGTGTATAGGTTACCTGAGAATTAATTTCTCAGCACGGTGCTCCACATAGTTAGGCACTGAAAGACTGCCAGGTCGATCTCTATTTCTGCACTTTGACAAACAACTAATAGTTCACCGCTCCTAGCTCTAGAGTGTGGGAAATTCAAGTAGTTAAAGCGAAAGTGACAAGTGAAATGGTAGAACAAATAAAGAGGAACATCATAGAAAAGACGTGGTCTGATTGGAGGCCATCACAGGAATGGAAGGGAGATATTTTCCTCAACCATTTTCAGTTTTCTTTATGTCTATTATTCTGTAATTTTTGCATTTTCAAGAACATAACAAATTCGATTGTAATCATTTTGGGAAATAGAACCTTCGCATGCTGAGACAGGTAGTCGATCAGATAGCTGGAGCTCTGCATAGATATTTTGTATCTGTTGTTCAAAGCTTCCTCTCTCCTTATAAATAGAGGGAAGAGACACTTAAATGAGGTTCCCAAATTATGCATTCTAGAGGCTCTCTGTTTGCAGAGAACGTGATTCCACTCTAGTTCACTTTGCTTATTCATGTGGTGCTCGGGAATGTACAATTATTAAATGCAATGGACTGGTGATCTGGAATCCATCTTCAAGGATTAATGAAGCAGTTTTGTTGACTCCAATTAGAGAAATGCATAGTATGTTTTCCCCTTTGTGTATCACTTCAATGTATGTCTTTCCTCCTCTGAATCATGCACTGAAGCTACTAGTTTCACTGTCATTCATGGTTTTACATTTTCTTCTAAGTAGTATAAGTACATGTGTAATAACAAATTTACTAGTGTTAGTTGACAGCCTACAATACCTGTGTAACAATAGATTTACTTGTGTTATTTGATAACCTACAGACCCTGTATGTGATCAAGATTTACTTATTATTGTTCGGGGAAAAGTGTATTCATGAGGCATAGAGATTGGAACCTTATTTCTCCCTCCACTTTTTTTTCCGAATTTTCACCTTCTCACTCTTCCATATTTATGCTAGGGATTGTTACTTAGGGTTCTGCGCTTGTCCAGCCCTCTGCATCGATTTTCCTCCTTTCCTTCCTCTTGTTCACCTATAATTCAACAACAATGTTAAGTTGCATATTTCTGTGTGTCAGCCACCAGAATCACTAAATTTCTCCTTGAGATTAGCCATACCTACAAGTGTTTGTTTGCTTGATTTTACCTTGGGGAAGGGCCATTGAATCAGGGCCCAAATTATCCATTTTCCAATTATGTGACATATGGAGTGTAACAAAACAACCTTAGACAATCTTCAAAATCACTCCTCTAGGATGCCATAGGCACTGGTCTCCTATCAACCCAGAGGTTGTTTCTAGAAGGATTCTATATCTTATGAAGAAATTGTCTAACAGGAAATAGAAAAAGCTACAACATCTTTCTAGCGCTGTTGTTGGGGAATGAATCAAAATAGTTTTCGCTGGGTACAGAAAGTTTTACATTTCCTCTGTCAGGTGAGAAAGAGAAGTGTGTGTTGAATATATCTCACCTTGGTAGCTCCA
>APFE030816563.1:349350-414861 GCA_000404065.3 Pinus taeda
TCACCTAAAGGGGATTTCAAAATGGCCATTCTTGCATTCTTGACCAACAAATTTGCCCCATTGGATTTTCTTCTGTTGCTGGTTATCCCCATCATGTCCCTTCATTTCATGAATGGTATACCTATTTTCCTAGATTAAGTGGAAACAAAGATAGAAGGCCAGACCAGTACCTCAAGGATTTTCATGAATGCATGGAACAAATGGGCATTGTTTTTCGAAGATGTGAAAATGAAATTGTTCATGCTTTCTTTAGATGAAGATGCTATACTTTGGTACAAAACACTACCTCATGCCATATCTTCCTTAAAGAGATTTTACATAGCATTGAATCATTTTTGCAAATGATTATATCCACTAGATGCTTTGTTTGAAGATTGTTGTGCACATTTTAATGTTGAAAATATTTCAGAGGTTAATGATCCCGTTGAAGATGTTTGTGGGGCTGAACTCCAAGAAAACATATACTTGCATCAATAAGCATCACCAATCTATCAAGAAAGGGAAGAGGGAGACATTATCAAGCTGCAAATAGACCCTGAGAGATCTTATTCTGCCAGATTTGATGATTCTCCTTCTTATGATTCGTATGACTCCGATGCGATGTTGAGCAATGCAGAAATACAGTAGTCCCAATCTTGGGAAGCTGCACAAAAAGAGGAGGCCCGCCAGGAGGTCAATAAAGAGGCTCTAATTTACGATCCACATCCTTCAAATGGATAACAAGTTCAAGAAGCTGATATTAAAATCAGTAAAGATTCTCCGATCTATGATTCATATGTTTCAGAGGAGGATGAGATTGTTGCATATGTTCAAAGGGATCTTCTTACCAGCAAGTGGGGAGAAGACTTCTAGCAACAAATTCTTCAAGAGGAGCCCAAAGTTGAAGAGCCCAACAATGTCAGTGGCTACCTATTACATAAATATTCCTCCTTGGAAACTGTTCAAGAAAGGGAGACAACCATAAATTTTTCTCATCAGTTCCATGATCCAGTAGTTGACTATATGGCATATTTCTTTGGGTATGTATTAAATGTTTTACCTCAAGATTTCAAATGGTGCATGCCTATTTTAGTTACTGATTTTCAAGAACACATCCAAATTAGAAGGCTCATGGAGGAGATTAAAATAACTGAGCATCAAATGTCAGTTTGGGGGCAGTGGTGCATGGATGTTTTAGTTGTTGATTTTGAAGAGAACAATGGCATGAGGTCTAGTACAGTTGTTGGGCTGGTATCATTAGAAGGTTGACCTTACTTGGCTGAATTGAGACCTATGCCTAAAAGGAGTTTTATATAAATAATCTCACTATGTGAATGTTTAATTTCCATTTTTTAGAGTTTGTAGTTTTTCATTTCCATTTTATGAGGAAAGGAATCTCATCAAATAAAGCTACATGGATGTTTTCTTGTTTTATAGGTTCAATATATTTTTGACTCCATGCCCAATGGTGATGGCAATTATTCTGCAGGTTTTCAGCACCTTGCTAGCAAGGCATTTTCCCTAATTGGAGCCAATGTTATCACTTACTACAAAATTGTTCGAATGGTGCCAAATGATGTCAAAAGAATGCAAAATAGTAGAGAAACTTGCAGTCATCTTCCAATTCGTAAAAGGACTCAATGCCTACATCAGTCACTCTCCAGTAGAAAATTCTTTGAACAAGCTTTCTAAGGACATGTGGAAGTCAAAAAGAGGACTCCTAGATTAAAATGGCCTGCTGATGTTTCAAGGATTAAAGCCTCAGGAAGGAAAGAATATCGACAATCGCATATTGAAGGTCCAACAACATCAGGCAGATTGGCGATCGCACATCAGTGCATCAGGCATATCATCGATCTCACATAAGAGCATCAAGCATATCGGCAATCACAACATCAGAGCATCAGACATATTGATGATCGCAACATCAAAGCATCAAGCATATTAGCACGTGGTATATCAGAGGTCGAAAGACATAGGAGATCGGTGCATCGCATCAACAATCAGAGAATCAAATTTTTTGAAAGTGTAAACCTTCTAAAAATTGCGATGTTCAAAAAGTTTCGATAGTGTTAAAAAACCATAAGGAACACTAATAAAGGATTAACAAAGGATTTCATCGCAAAAACAAAGGTGGGAGGGCCCTTTTCTCTCTCCTCTAGCAGGGCACGTGGCAACATATGATTGGTTCCCATAAAGATATAGTGGCATCTAACGTTAGCATGACATGGCGATACGGAAGGATACGTGGAAGACAGTTTTGGTGTTTTGAGGGGGCCAAAGGGGGAAATTTGGGTGACACGTGTCACCACTCATGAGGTTCCACATGAAAGTGATGATGTCATATAGGAGATCGCGTAGCAGAGGTTGAGGAGGTCGGCACTTTGTAACACTTGAAACTTGAAAAAGTTCCGATAAGGGGGCTCCGATATTTGACTTGCACGTATTCTAGAAGAGCTTAAAGGACTAGGGGTAGAGAGTTGTTAACAAAGGGTGAATGGCACCTGAGAGGAGTCTAAATTCCATAGTATCTTAAGGTTAAGCCTCCGATCATCGCATCCATTCCCACAGAGGAAAATAGAAAGGGGATAAACAAAAGGGGATAAGGACATTGAAACCCCGTTTTTGTAATCTCTTTAAGAATAAAATTCTCGATGAGTAAAAGCTACAATATAACATTATTGCAATAATACAAGACATATTAGGATCCGATAGTGTAATACAAAGAGTTATGAGATGGATGGGTCGGAAAATGTAAGATTGAATGCGGGAACAAAGGAGTTGGTATTAGGAGTAATGACGATTGTCAAAGATTGCTGGGTCAAGGTAGCGAGGACCACGATCCGCAGGAAAGAGTGTTGGGTCTGCTTTGAGGTGATACAAGACATCTATGTGCTTTGATGCATGCCTTTAGTGAGTAAATGGAGGTATGAGACTTAGGAAGCAGTGTATAGGTTACCTGAGAATTAATTTCTCAGCACGGTGCTCCACATAGTTAGGCACTGAAAGACTGCCAGGTCGATCTCTATTTCTGCACTTTGACAAACAACTAATAGTTCACCGCTCCTAGCTCTAGAGTGTGGGAAATTCAAGTAGTTAAAGCGAAAGTGACAAGTGAAATGGTAGAACAAATAAAGAGGAACATCATAGAAAAGACGTGGTCTGATTGGAGGCCATCACAGGAATGGAAGGGAGATATTTTCCTCAACCATTTTCAGTTTTCTTTATGTCTATTATTCTGTAATTTTTGCATTTTCAAGAACATAACAAATTCGATTGTAATCATTTTGGGAAATAGAACCTTCGCATGCTGAGACAGGTAGTCGATCAGATAGCTGGAGCTCTGCATAGATATTTTGTATCTGTTGTTCAAAGCTTCCTCTCTCCTTATAAATAGAGGGAAGAGACACTTAAATGAGGTTCCCAAATTATGCATTCTAGAGGCTCTCTGTTTGCAGAGAACGTGATTCCACTCTAGTTCACTTTGCTTATTCATGTGGTGCTCGGGAATGTACAATTATTAAATGCAATGGACTGGTGATCTGGAATCCATCTTCAAGGATTAATGAAGCAGTTTTGTTGACTCCAATTAGAGAAATGCATAGTATGTTTTCCCCTTTGTGTATCACTTCAATGTATGTCTTTCCTCCTCTGAATCATGCACTGAAGCTACTAGTTTCACTGTCATTCATGGTTTTACATTTTCTTCTAAGTAGTATAAGTACATGTGTAATAACAAATTTACTAGTGTTAGTTGACAGCCTACAATACCTGTGTAACAATAGATTTACTTGTGTTATTTGATAACCTACAGACCCTGTATGTGATCAAGATTTACTTATTATTGTTCGGGGAAAAGTGTATTCATGAGGCATAGAGATTGGAACCTTATTTCTCCCTCCACTTTTTTTTCCGAATTTTCACCTTCTCACTCTTCCATATTTATGCTAGGGATTGTTACTTAGGGTTCTGCGCTTGTCCAGCCCTCTGCATCGATTTTCCTCCTTTCCTTCCTCTTGTTCACCTATAATTCAACAACAATGTTAAGTTGCATATTTCTGTGTGTCAGCCACCAGAATCACTAAATTTCTCCTTGAGATTAGCCATACCTACAAGTGTTTGTTTGCTTGATTTTACCTTGGGGAAGGGCCATTGAATCAGGGCCCAAATTATCCATTTTCCAATTATGTGACATATGGAGTGTAACAAAACAACCTTAGACAATCTTCAAAATCACTCCTCTAGGATGCCATAGGCACTGGTCTCCTATCAACCCAGAGGTTGTTTCTAGAAGGATTCTATATCTTATGAAGAAATTGTCTAACAGGAAATAGAAAAAGCTACAACATCTTTCTAGCGCTGTTGTTGGGGAATGAATCAAAATAGTTTTCGCTGGGTACAGAAAGTTTTACATTTCCTCTGTCAGGTGAGAAAGAGAAGTGTGTGTTGAATATATCTCACCTTGGTAGCTCCACTCTTTGAATCTTATTGTAAACATGTTATATACCTAGGGGGGATAATATGGGGTACAAAGGGAGGTACCCAAGGGAATAATGTAATAATGGGATGGGCCATAGTAATAAATAAGGTGGTTAACCCGAATCATGTAAGGGACCACAAGTAGTTAGTAATAATGTAATGGGCCCATGGTATTAGATAGAGGTATTAGAGGAACCCATGGTAATGACTCATGGTATTGTATGTATGAGGCCTTATATAGAGGCTAGAGACTCCACATTGAGAGGTGTCAAGGAATATTGTATGAACAGGCATATGGCTTGTGGAGTGTTCTCCTTTCTTAAGGAGTGAATGTATGGTGTTGCCCTACCTTAAGGGTTTGATATCAATAAAGTGAAGCATTTTCTATATTTAGATCTTGTTATTCTTGGGTTTATTTGCATTATCTTATATTTTTGGATCAGATCTATAACAAAACACCTTGGCGAATCCATTGTCTATATCCTTATTTGGTCATCCTAGATTTCAAGAGGAATCATTCTCTCTCTGGTGCTAAACAATAGAAAAATTCCCCTACATTTGAACTTGAGATCACTCACCTAAAGGGGTTTTCAAAATGGCCATTCCTACGTTCTTGGCCAACAAATTTTCCCCACTGGATTTTTCTTCTATTGCTGGTTATCCCCATCATGTCCCCTTTTTTAATGAATGGTATACCTATTTGCCTAGATCCAGTGGAAATACAGATATAAGGCCGGACGAACACCTCAAAGGATTTTCATGAATGCATGGAACAACTGGGTATTGTTTTTGAAGATGTGAAAATGAAATTGTTCTTGCTTTCTTTAGATGAGGATGCTAGACTTTGATACAAAACACTTCCTCGTTGCAACATATCTTCCTCAAATATATTTCACATGGCATTTAATCATTTTTGTAAAAGATTATATACACCGGATGCTCTGTTTGAAGATTGTTGTGCACATTTTAATGTTGAAAATATTTCTGAGGTTAATGATCCTACTGAAGATGTTTATGGGGCTCAACTCCAAGAAAACATATACTTGCATCAAGAAGCATCACCCAACGATCAAGAAAGGGAAGAGGGAGACATTATCAAGCTGCAAATAGACCCCCATAGATCTTATTTTGCTAAATTTGATGATTCTCCTTCTTATGATTCGTATAACTTCGATGTGATGTTAGGCAACATAGGAATACAATAGTCCCAGTACTGGGAAGCTACACAAAAAGAGGAGGCCCACCAGGAGGCCAATAAAGAGGGTCCAATTTATGATCCACATCATTCAAATGCAGAACAAGTTTAAGAAGCTGATATTAAAATCGATAAAGGTTCTCTGATCTATGATTCAACTATTTTAGAGGAGGATGAGATTGTTGCGAATTTTCAAAGGGACTTGCTTACCAGCAAGTGGGGAGAAGACTTCCAAAAACAAATTCTTCAGGAGGAGCCCAAAGTTGAAGAGCCTAGCAATGTTGGTGGCTACCTGTTACAAAAATATTCCTCCTTGGAAACTGTTCAAGAAAGGGAGACAACCATAAATTTTTATCATCAGTTCCATGATCCAATAGCTATCTGTATGGCATCTTTCTTTGGTTGGTATCCAATCTCAATTATGGCATATGTATTAAATGTTTTACCTTAAGATTTCAAATGGTGGATGTCTATTTTCGTCACTGATTTTCAAGAACACATCCCAACTAGAAGTTTCTTGGAGGAGATTAAAATAACTGAGCATCAAATGTCAGTTTGGGGGCAGTGGTGCATGCTTATTTTAGTTGTTGATTTTCAAGAGAACAATGGAATAAGGTCTAGTACTCAGATGCTGGGCTAGTATCATTGGAATTTTGACCTCACTTGGATGAATTGAGCCCTATTCCTAAACATGGGTTGTATATAAATAATCTCACTATGTGAGTGCTTAATTTCCAGTTTATAGTTTTGCATTTCAGTTTTATGAGGAAATGAATCCCAAAAAATAAAGTTCCATGGAGATTTTCTGATTTTATAGGTTCGATATATTTTTGACTCCATGCCCAATGGTGAAGGTTACTAATTTGAAGGTTCTCAGCAACTTTCTAGCAAGTCATTGTCCCCAATTGGAGCCAATGTTATCACTTACTGCAAAATTGTTTGAATGGTGCCAAATGATGTCAAAAGAATGAAAAATAGCAAAGAATATTGTAGTCATATTCCAAGCCGCAGAAGGACACAATGCCTACATTAGACACTCTCTAGTATAAAGTGCTTTGAACAAGTTTTCCAATGACATGTGGAAGTCCAAAAATGGACTCCTTGATAAAAATATATGGTCTCCTGAAGTTTCAAGGATTAAAGCCTTAGGAAGGAAAGAATATCGATAATTTCATATCGGAGGTCCAGGGACATCATGCATATCGGCAATCACACATTAGAGCATTAGGCATATCGATGATCACACATCGAAGAATCACGCATATTGGTGATCACAACATCGGAGCATCAGGGGTATTGACGATCACAACATTAGAGCATCAAGCATATCGACGCATCACATATCAGAGGTCAAGAGACAAAGGAGATTGACGCATCACAAAATCACATCATCAGAACATCGGTAATCAGAGAATTAGAACTTATGAAAGTTTAAAACTTTTAAAAGTTACGATATTCAAAAAGTTCCGATAGTGTTAAAAATCACTGGGAACACCAATAAAGGATTAACAAAGGATTTCAATCCAAAACCAAAGGTGGGAGGGCCCTTTTCTCTCTCCTTTAGTAGGACACATGCTGGCATATGATTGGTTCTGATAAAGATACAGTGGCATTTGACATCAACATGACATGGCAGTACAGAAGGAAACGTGGAAGACAATTTTGGTGTTTTGAGGGGGCCAAAAGGGGAAAATATAGTTGACACATGTCACCAGTCATGAGGTTCCACATGGAAGTGATGATGTCATATCGGAGATCACATATCAAATGTGGAGGATTTCGACACTTTGGCTGGCACATAGTCTAGAAGAAATTAAAGAACCAGGGGCGGAGAGCTCTTAACAAATAGAGAATGGTCCCCAATAGGAGTCTAAATTCCCTAAATCCTTAAGGCTAAGCCTCCGGTCACCACACCGAGTCACATGGAGGAAAATAGAAAGGGGAAAAACAAAAGGGGTCAAGGACATCAGAACTCTGTTTTCATAATATCTTTAAGAATAAAAGTCCCGCTGAGTAAAAGCTACAATATAACACTATTGCAATAATAGAAGACATATTGGGCTCCAATAGTGTAATACAAAGAGTTACGAGATGGATGGGTCGTTAGCTACAATATTGAATACGATAATAAAGGACTTGGTCTCAGGAGTAATGGTGACTATCAAAGATCATTGGGTTAAGGCAAAAAGGACCACGATCCGTAGGAAAGAGTGTTGGTTCTGGGTTGAGGTGATACAAGCCATCTCTGTGCTCTGACGCATGTCTTTAGTGAGTAAATAGCGGTATGAGGCTCAAGAAGCAGTGTGCAGGTCACCTGAGAATTAATTTCTCAGCATGGAGCTCCACACACTAAGGCACTTAAAGACTGCTAGGTCGAGCTCCGTTTCTGCACTGTGATAAGCAACTGACAATTGATCACTCCCAGCTCCAGAAAGTAGGGAATTCGAGCATTTAAGGTGAAATATACAGGTGAATCGACTAAACAATGAAAGAGGAACATCATGGAAAACACGTGGCTTGATTGGAGGTCATCACAGGAATGACAGGGAGATACTTTCCTCAACCATCAGTCAATTTTCTTTATGTCTATTATTCTATAATTTCTGCATTTTCAAGAATGAAATCAAATTTGATTGTAATCATTTTGGGCAACAGAACCTTCGCACGCCGAGACAATTATCCGATCATTCGGCTAGAGTGCGACTGAGATAGTTTGTAACAGTTGTTCAAAGCTTCCCCTCTCCTTATAAATATAAGGGAGAAACACTTAAACAGGTTCCCAAATTCTACATTCTAGAGGCCCTCTGTTTGCAGATAAAGTGGTTCCACTTTGATTCAATTTACTTCATGTGGTGCTCGAGCATGTACTTTTGTTAAATGTAATGGACTAGTGATTTGGACTCCATCTTCAAGGATTAATGAAGCAGTTTTTTTGATTCCAATCAAAGAAATGCACAATATGTTTTCCCCTTTGTATACCACTTCAAAGTATGTCTTTCCTCCTCTGAAATTGTCTAATGAAGTTGTTGGTTTCACTCACATCCATGATTGTATGTTTGCTGCTAAGTAGTAAAAGTACCCGTGTAACAACATATTTACTAGTGTTATTTGATAGCATATAATACCTGTGTAATAACATATTTACATGTGTTATTTGATAACCTACATTACTTGTATGTGCTCAATATTTATTTATTGTTGTTTTGGGACAAATTTATTCATGAGGCATAGATATTGAAACCTTAATTCTCCCTCCACTTTTTCTGCATTTTCACCTCTTCACTCTTCCAAATTTTTTTCTAGGGATTGTTGCTTAGGATTCTGTGCTATGTCCAACCCTTTGCATCGATTTCCCTCCTTTCCTTCATCCTATTAACCTATACTACAACAACAATGTTAAGCTGCATATTGATGTGTGTCGGCCACCAGAATAAAGACATTTCACTTTGAGATTAGCCATACCTACCAGTGTTTGTTTACTTGAGTTTACCTCGGTGAAGGGCTATTGAAACAAGCCCTGAATTATCCCTTATCCAATTACGTGACATATGGAGTGCAACAGAATGTCCTTAGACAATCTTCAAAAGTAATCCTCTCGGATTCCATAGGCACTGGTCTCTTATCAACCTAGAGGCTGTCTCTAGGAGGCTTCTATATCTTCTGAAACAATTATGTGACAGGAGATAGAAAAAGCTACAATAGAGCCTACACCAAATGGATGTTAATACTGCTTTCTTGAATGGATCATTTAAGGAGGAAGTATACTTGGAACAACCTGAGGGGTTTGAAGTACAAGATCAAAAGACACAAATGTGGAAGTTGAAGAAATCCCTTTATGGGTTGAAGCAAGCCCCCATGGCTTCGTATGAGAGGATTGATAGCTATCTTATGAAGCTAGGATTTACAAGGAGTAAATATGAACCTAATCTATATTTCAAGGTCGAAGTTGCATGCCTCTCATTCTGGTCCTTTATGTAGATGATCTCTTTTTGACAGGTGCAGACCCTCTCAGTTATTAATGCAAGAGGGAGTTGGCTTCTGAGTTCGAGATGAAGGACTTAGGTCTGATGCACTATTTCCTAGGCCTAGAGGTTTGGAAAAATCCAAGCGATATTTTAATTTCTTAAGGAAAACACATTTTGAATCTTCTCGAGAGATCTGGGATGGTGGATTGCAAGTCTCTGTATACGCTAATGGAACTCAACTTCAAGAAGCTATGTGGAAGTGTTGTTGGGATCAAATTGGCAAACCCTTCCGAATATAAACAACTTGTGGGGGCCCTAATGTTCTTGGTAAAATCCCATCTTGACATATTCTTCGATGTGGATACGTTAAGTCAATTTATGGTCGAGCCTCATCATATACATTGTATTGCTACTAAGAATCTCTTGAGACATCTCCGGGACACAATCTATTATGGACTGAGATACACTGCGGGAATTTGAGGCTGCATGGATATACATATGCTGACTGGGCTGGCAGTGTGGTGGATCGTAAGAGCATGCCTGGATGTTTCTTCTCATTAGGGTCTGCTTCAATTTCTTGGATTAGTAAGAAGTAGAAATCGGTTTCTCTAAGCATTGCCAAGGCTGAATATATTGCAACTAGTATAACTTGTTGTGAAGTTGTTTGGTTGAGGAAGCTCTTCAGTGAGATATTTGAGCATGTTCTAGATACCACTATGATTTACTGTGACAAACAAAGTGGGATTCATATTTTAGAGAATCCTATTTTCCATGACCCCTCCGAGCACATTGATATCATGTACCACTTTATTCAGGATATGATACAACGAGGAGAAATAAGGCTCCAACACATTAGGAATGATGAGTAGGTCATAGATATCCTCACAAAGACTTTAGGGATGGTCAAATTGTTAACCTTCTAAGAGGGCTTGGATTCATGAAAAGACCCTCCCATGAGGGTCCCGCTTGAGTTTGACACTGAGCTCTGGGAGCTCTTGGGGGATTGGGGTACTTCTTGGAGCTATGAGTGACCATAGGGTGAGTGGTTCACCTTCCCCTATTGGTGCACTATGTACAGGGTGAGTGGTTCACCTTCCCCTGTGATACCCCATGGTGACATGTGTGTAGGGTGAGTGGTTCACCTTACCCTACAAGACACATGTGTGTAGGGTGAGTGGTTCACCTTCCCCTACGATTGACATATGCATAGGATGAGTGGTTCACCTTCTTCTATGGCATATGAGCAAGATGAGTGGTTCACATTCTCATGTCGATGCCCTAGCATACATCCTGCGCTTGTAGTCCGAGACTCATGGGAAGTACCTCTCATCTTGCCAATGAGTTGGGAAATATGGATAGCGACCATAGCATTAACGATGGATGTATCGTGTATTTCCGTACTCCCTATGTCTAGGATGCATGGTGTTCAACAATTTGATCTAGGATCATTTGAGGTTCTACCTCCAGACTGACTTTTGTAAGTGGAGAGTGGTAAGGTCTTGTGACTCACTCTCGATTGATTCTTCTTCATTATTACTTCATGGTTCAACAGAGCAGAGATGAGATGGAAAAGATGATACATGACGACAAGATGGCATGATGATTGATGACGATAGATGGATTGGCGGGTGGAATTCTCCCTAGTTGAGAGGGAGTGTTAAAATTGATAACTAGGGCCAAATTTCACCTTGGGACAACTCATTTGATGGAGATTATGATTGCATTAGATTCCTCTTTTTGAGAGGACCAAGATCGATATAAATATCATCTCATTCGGACAAAAAAAAAGGTATGATTTTGAATTTATTCCCACTCATGTACAATTTGTTGAGGTCGACCTCATCATCATGTAGGCTCATGGAGCCCTATAGACATGAATATTCACCCTCATTGACTTGTATAAATACAAGTTTCCCTCCTCCTCATTTGGCACATTCATCACTCACCCATTCTCTCTCCTTCTCTCATTGGTTCATACAACATTTCATAGCTTCCCTCTCTCACATGTGTGGCAAGAAGGACGAGTTTTTCTGGGTTGAATAGTAGAACCAAAATTTTAGAACAATAGACCAAGTTTGACCAGCTTGACCAAGGGTTTTTGACTAGCTTTGACTGTGATTTTTGGAGGATTTTTTCTCTCTTCAGGCCACATTTTTTGGCACAAAAATCGATGCAATCTGGGCATTTTGACCAGCGCTGACTTCAAGGGTTGATTTCACTTTGACCAAGTTATTTTGCACTGACTTTGACATCCTAATCAGGCCAAGTTTGACAGTGGAAGACCGAGTTTCTTTGAGGATGATTTATTGCTACTTTGACCAACGTTGAATTTATGGTTAGGGATGAAGTTTGACTGCAAAAATTTACAAGGTTGTTTTGACTTTGAATTGGGCAAGTCAATTTGACTTTTGTACTCTCCCTCTATGTTGAACATTTGATATAATAATAAGAAGAATTGGTCAAAGGGTTTTCTTCACATTTGGGGTTTTTCCCTGACATCCTCCAAATTTGGTGTTCTCTTGTCTTCGCTTGTCTTCTGCATTTTGTTTCATGTTCTATCTTGTTTTACTATCAATGTGATTATTGTGATTGCTATTGAATTTGGAAATTGTTATTGAGACGCTAAGGAACATTGAACTAAATTGTGCTGAGCATAGAACAAACCATTGTTAACTAAAATTAACAAGATGAAATTGTCCTTATTGTACTCCTATTATAGTTTATTAGGATTTGTGAGAAACCACTGTATTGCATTATTATTTCTCTAGAGGGATTGCATGCTGTGGTTAATTTTCCATCTTTTATTGTATTTTTGAAAGCATACATCTATTACAATAAAAAATCTAGATTCTTTGATTAATTAAATCCATGCAGGTGTCTCGATTTTTATGTCTCCATTACAAATGGAAGTTCCTCTGCGTTATGGATGCCATAATTTTCTTTGGATTAACGTGAAACGTTAATGACATTCCTCATTTGTAACTTTGTTGTGGGTTAGAGCATATTTTTATATAATAATTATCTTGTAGTGGGTTAGAGCATTCTACAATGATCCAAAGTTATGCATACCAGTTGAAGGTAGAATAATTTAATAAAAGAGGACCTTGGCCAAGACATAAATGTTTTCGCCATTATATTTACGTTTTTCTCGGCATCCATAAATTACTTTTTGGACAATGGTTTCTTTATACACAAGTTTTGAAGACTGCTATATGAATTGTTGATGTTCTCTAATAAATGTTTCTAATTGTTAGAATTTTCTTAAAATGATTAATAATTAATCCTTTATACATATGATTTCTCATTGTTTTTTCAATTTTAGTTGGACATACCAGTTTAGGATTTCTCATTGTTCTTTCAATTTTAGTTGGACATACGGGTTTCTCACATTACATGGAAAAGCACACATCAAGTGCTCAAGTTATATTTCGTGTTATTGTTAGAAAAAATACTAAGGAGAAATAATATATAAACATTGAATACAATTGACCATGGTCATTGTTAGTGAAAATCAAGTCCAAAGATCACAAATATAGCGATATAACCACTCAATGAGCTTAGAGATGATAAAATACCTTCCATGAGATAGGTTTTGTTTGGACTGGTTAACCCCTATCAAATTGGCCTTACTAGGTTGCTATTGACTGCAGTGATTTAACACAATAAGGTCCTAATAGACCATTAAACAAAACATTAGTCCTAATTAAAAGGTGAATCTTGAAACATGTAAGGGTCTTGTGCCAATAGTATTTAGTCACTGGCCTTATTCCCACTTATCATGGTTCATTTAGGATTGAAAGGTTTCATTGGCATGTCAACTCTTATCCATGATAGCTCTGTGATGAATGAATTATTGGTTGAAGAATTTTTGACATCATTTTTATGTATTTTGTGAGTTTTTAGTTGACGTAATAGACATACTAACGTTTCATAGACGCTTGTACAGAATGCCAACCTTATACCAATATTGTGCTAGCCTATGGTTTAAGTATGAGCTTTATACCTGGTACCGCTTGGGAATCCACTACTATTAATCCATAATGATCCCTATCTAAATGTATACGTGTACTGTGTATTCTAGTAATAAAGCTTACCATACAGAGCTATGACGTGATTAGCTTACCTATGTCGTATGGTATAAACTTGTATGTTGTTCCATATCTATCACATAGGGAAATAACTCTATCCTGTTCATTACTAAGAGCTCTATACACTTATTTAATTACATAAGGTATTACCATAGTGTGGGCCTATGTATTTCCATAAAACTTCATTCAAGTACCAGATAAAGGTTGGTGAATGAGCATAGTGAATACAAGCAAACGATAAGTCTAAGCTTCATAGAAGCAGCAGGTTATATATATGATTGAAATTGCGTTATGGTGTGGCTAAAAAATATGCAGCTAGCGAGTGTAGGAAAATTTTATAGAAAAGGAGGATTGGATCTTAACTCTCTTCAATGAACCAGATAGATAGATGGAGTTGGCTAGAACGTATATAAGACTGCAATCAGGGTCTCGAGCTCTCGAGAGGATGATAAAGCGAGTTATAGTTCGGGTTAAGGCAGGTCCCCGTAGCTCCTAGCCGAAACTATGCTACACACTGCCCGCTTTCGAAACAACTCTACTGAAGTTCATGAATTTAGTAGCTGCATTACTATTTAGCCAAGCAGCTGATTAGCCAAGTAGTCAAGTAGGCCCAACAACCATCCCATTTGATTAGCCGAGCCCGGGAGCTAATCCAACCAAGTAGCAACCACTCACTATATATAAGGAAAACCCATTTCTCCCATACATTGATTTAACATGCAAATCACTTTTTCTTTCAAGGTTTTGACCTTAATTTGGTATTATTCAACTATTATATTGATAATCCTAGGTGTATTTTCTCCACATTCTTCTATTATTCATATTTATAGAATTGATTGTTTGAGTTGTCCCCTGCATTACATGTTCGTACTCCATTTTTACTTTATGCTCTTGATTTATTTTAATTCATGGATGTTGTGATTGTTTAAGTAGGTTGAATTAGTTTATAAGTACTATTTTTTATTCCATTTCCTTTAACCACTAGTGGTATACAAAGACAACCCATTTTTATGTTTAATGGCCTTGTGAATGTTAGTTCTTCAAATGTTGTTGGTTTCATTGTGTTTATGCTTTGTCACATTTTTCAAGACTAAAATGAATATAATGGTTCTTTTTGGAGTTCCAGGTAAATTCAATGGTTCATGGTTGTTTCTCTCTTGTTTTATTTCAATGATTACATTTGTTGACTAATGTTGCAGTGTTTTCTTCTCAAAGATGTACGAAAAGAACCCACTTAAGATTGTGGATGAAAAACAATCTCAACAATATAAATGGCTGCTAAACATTGTAGATATGCAACAACTGATAGAAGCAAAACTTGCCAAAGTCCGGATCTATGCCACAATCATAGTTAAACAATAAAAAGAAAGAGTAATAACTCTAATCATCTAATGGAAACTAGATATACAAAGAATAATTTTATTAGAACACTCGTGGAGGGAACAAATAGATGTTACCAATCCCCCTTTATGGGATGGGTTTTTGGCTATCCTCAAACATCTTCAGCTTGTGTAGAGTCTCTCTCCTCTATAATGTGTAAACCCAACAAAAATATGGTGCGCGATAATGAAAATAACTAGAGTTACAACACTGAATGCAACAATGAAAATAATCAAAAGTGAATATTGAATAAAAAACCCTTCTATTTATAACAAAATATTAAGTTATCCTCGAATAATGAGCAATAATAAAATATTATTGATCCCAATTCTTGGAATAAACCACCCTGAATATTTTATTTAATATTTTGTTATGAGGGAAAAAAGTATTTAAACTTTTATTTAGAAATAATAAAAAATAAAATGATTTAATTTTAATCAATCAAGGAATTAGTTAGGAATAATAAATAAATAAAGTGTATTATTTTACTTTTCCTAAGGGATTAGTCAAATTTATTACAAAGAATAATATTTAATTAGTGATTAATTAATTATTCTTGGGAGAATAAGTAGGATAATTAATGATTTCTCTGTTATTTTTTATGATTGGGTCAAATATGACAAGGAATAATAATTAAACAATGTTTAATTAATTATCCTAGAAGAAAATCAAATAAATAGGATTTATTTAATTATCTTCATGGGTTTTAACTATAAATTACTTAACAAAGGTGGTTTATTAAGGTAATTTTTTTCAACAGTGAAAGCAATTTTACTATGGTAAAATTGGCTTTACATGGTGTACTTCGATCCATCTAGTAAATTAGGCTAGATGATCAATTTTTTGGTGATAACAACTAATCCAACTTATATGGTGTTGCTATAAATTTTGAATTTTGTAATTTTGAATTTTTTTTTTTTCACTAGTCCTTAAGGTTAGACTAAGTAGAAAAAATTAGTTTCATAGGTTTTCCTTGAAGGTGGATACATAGAATTTATCTTGTAGACACCTTAGCCCACGGGTAAATGATGTTTTAGTGGCATAACAAATATTCATAATGAAAATCACTTATTTTCTAACTATGAGCAATAGGAAACATGATTAGCTAAGTCATGTTGAGAATATAGTTTCCTAATTACCATTGAGGTAAGTTTTATCATTCCTAACTCAAAATAAAAATAAAACTTTTTACGAGGTGACATATAATATTGGAAATGCAAATTTTCTACCCATTGGCATTGGTTTTCAGACTGATATGAGGACTTATGTGCCATGTAAATGTATAATCCTTATACACTATCCCTTGCAAAACATTGTCTCAGTCTGAACTCTCACAAATGAGAATTTGAATTTCTACACACATTCATTTGTATCAAACATGGGTACACCACATATCTCAATGGACTTGTCACTGCATCAAAACCTTTATAATTTGTAAATTTTATAGCAATTTGATCTTAACATATTAATAGATTATGCTTGGACTTAAAATTGTTATTTGGTGGTGTGGGGGGAGGGATATGAGGCTAATTATGTTGGTGCTCATGGTGCTTTCTTACTACATGACTTGCACAATGGAAAGCTTGGCCAACACTCTGGAATTGTTTTGAATGTCAGGATGGAGAATTTAATGCTATTGTTTTGTAAATGAATTTCTCTCAAGAAATGTTGCTATGTTAAATATATTTTAAATTTATTAACATTGGATCAAAAGTTGTTTCTTTTGTAGAATAAAGTTAGAATCTAAATTTGTGATCCTATGGTCATGGATTTTGCAGTTGAAACATTTTCTAGAGTTAGAAAACCAAATGAAAAATGGGATCTATTATCACAAATTCCATATTAACATTGTCCATGTAGCACCTAAATATTCATGTATACATAAACGCGATTAATATTCAAGATGATTTCGTTTGTGTTTTTCTCTTATGCCGAGGGATTTTTCTTCATAACTAGTATTGTTTGAGTTATGTTGATAACCTAGAAGACATAAAACTTTTTCAATTGTAAATATTACATTCTAGTTAGTTGAAATGAATTTAGAGTCATCTATCTTTGGAGTATACTCTCCATCACATTGATCATAAAAATAGTATTGGAACTAGACTTTCCTATGACACTTGTTTTGCATAGACTAAATGTTGAATAATGGTGGCATGTTTTGTTATGCTTGTCATCCTTCTTTATATTGATTGTAACACTTTTGTCTTTTTGTTTTAGACACCATTGTTTTAGGTGAAATTGTATGTTATAATTACTTTACCACATTTTTTGTTCACTATTTTTGTAATGGATAGTTTTGAGGGTAAAGTAAGAAGTATATTAATTGGAAAAACCCCAAGGAAAATAACATCTCTATATACAAAAACATAAATTTGTTGAATTGTGTGAACCATAAATGCTTCAATGGTATATAGGAGGAGAAGAGACATTCAAATGATTTTGTCATGATAATAATGAAAAGACTATCAAACATGTCAACACCATAAAAACACAAAGTCCTTCCAGGACTTGCACATTTCATAATTTTGGTGGACTAAAGGGCCATACGATAGGTGATGAATGCTCTCAAAGATTAACCTTCAAGGAATTCCATGTGGAAAAGGCTTCATATATGTTATTTAATATGCACACTTTAAATAAAGGTTAGTGGGAAATTGGTTAAGTAATTCCCTATTGTTAAAAAAGTGTGGGAAACTAACGATTCACCATGGTTATGACTAATTTCATACAGAGAAACCTTGCTTTCTAAATATTTCCACCGATCGGTTAGTGCTATATCATGTTTTCAAATTAATATTTTGAAGTTATTGCTAGAATATTTAGATGATAGGCTTTAGACTCTAGGTCTTTGACCTCATAAGTTGGATATGTTTAGGAGCCACACTCTCACTGTGTATTGATTTTGATTTACCTAGTATATCGTCGGCATTAAAGGTCCTATTTTTTGTTATTATAAATGTCTGTTGTTCACCATGAAAAAGGCTATTTTTTTTGGAAGTGGCAATGGTGCTTAAATATTATCATTTGAATTTTCATGTTGAATTAGTGCATCACAACTATATCTAATTCTTGTTCACTATAATTGTTGTTAATTAAAAAATAAAAAATAAATGATAAAATATCATAACATAATTTGGGTTTAAATATATTGATGTCATTTTCATAGCAATATGTGCTAGAGTTTAAGGGTTGGTAGACAATTAAACTTATGGAGCATTGGGCTATTTCCAAATAATTGTATTTGCATAAGCTTAATATATACCATGATACTAGTATTCCATATTTACAAAAATGCCTCACAAAAATCTTGTTAATATAGATGACCTTGTCCTTTTAGTAATGGATCAGTGATTTTCATGTTTTTCATATCTCAAACCAAGCTTATTTTCCAATTTTCAAGTTATATAAATTGAATTCAAAACTATCACTTTATTGTGAGATGTTTAAACACTGTTTGATATTTAAAGTTTCCTTACCATTTAATAATTCCACATATAACAATGATGTAGGATGTAACTATTGTTACAACACTAACAATAGGAGATCTAGGATTACACGCCTATACAATATTAAAGAAAACATGCATTGGCAAGAGTCTAAGCTAATTATAATCTCCTATTAAATTATTATAGATACATATATTATTCAAGCAATGTTTTATCTGGTTTATCTACTTCGCCATCACAAATCAATATGCAATAAGATGTGTAAGGTTCAAAATATGTTTAGACATTGAAGTTAAAACTATATTTCTTTTGGTAATCTAAACTCAAGTTTTGTTTGAAAAATGAAATTACATGTTGAATTTAAACATGCTTTTGTTTAAATCTTATTGAGCATTTAGTCTCTTTGTTGTCCCCAAGCATTTTTTATAGACAATCATGGGATTCAAACACCGAGTCAAATTGGACTTCAATTCAAGCACCCCTAGTTCATTCATTTGTTATTATGTTGCACGCAAAGACTATTGATTTGGATGTATTTATCTAGAAATTATTTCTACATGCTCTTAGACCACTTTGCTCACATTCTAATAAAATTAGATATTTTGAATCTACTCTAAACAATCTTAGTAGAGGTTGTACTTCAATTTACACCGAAATATTTACATTTAATGATTTATAGTTGAATCAAAATTTGTATTTCAACAATATTGTTTGTCTAGTTTGCAAGTTTACACTTCATGAGATTACAGTGATGAATGATTTATTTGTTCTTATCTAATAATTAAATATATATTTTTTAAATACTCTAGATATCCTTGAATTCTTTTACATGTTCTAATATGGCTTAGATGTGTTGTTTGCTCATGCTTTTTGTTTTATCCCATTATAGTCTTTAATTTGCTTCCATTTCCCCTAAACAAACTACTAAACATGAATATATTTCCCATTTTTGTCGAGCACAATTAGAATAAGAACATAGAACACATATTTTTGTTTTCAGATGAACAATCATACAATTAATCTACAAAGCTTGTGATTGATAATTTAGGGATACAAATTTTTACAAATAGCATGAAAAAAATGTAGATATTGTTAAAAATTATTCAAATAAATTGTAAAGTTTAGTATTTTGAGTGTTTTTTAATGAATTTTTGAGAACTCAACTCATAATATTTAATTTAAATGTATAGTAGTTCCCTCCTCCCCACCCCAAATTTCCTTTCAACTAAAAAATGTGTTTTTCTACATGTTTTGTTCATGTTGTGTGAATGAATTATTGTATTTTACTCATTGCTTTATCAATACAATAATTAAACAAATATACACATTTATTTTTTCATTAATTCCTTTTGCTTCATAATCCAATTGGTTTGTAGTTTGCATATTTATTCTTCTTGCATATTCCTTGACTGAAGTAGTTCGGTAATACTAAACATGCTTTACCAATTTGGTTGTTGATATATTGAGCCATGTAGATTACCTTAAAATTTAGCATAGTTAGTTTCCTTTGGACTAGGCATGGCTTTGATTATAAGTGTTGCTAGTTGCTTTAGTTGGCTTGGGTGCCTTTTAAGACAAGTTCAATGTCATGATTTTGTATAATATTAGCTTGTCATTTTATCTTTTTAGTATTATTTATATTTTGATTTATTATTTAGTAATATAAATTGTGATCAAAGGATTAATTTGAGTAACCATGTTTGTGTATAAGCTTTCTTTATTTGATGAAAGCATACAACATTTTATTTGTTATTTTAATATAGCTATCAACTTAAGAACCCTCCAAAATTTTCATTTTTCTAAATGCCGCTTTGAGTAATTAATTGTTCTCATCTCATTCAAAAACTGGTAATATTGGAAGCACTTTGTTCTAGAGGGGGTGAACATATAAATTTTTGTAGCCATGATTTATAAAGATATAATCTTAAACTTTAAAATTGACCCTTAAATTGAAAATAGATGCTCCTAGGATCACCTCTTTTATTTTTAGGGTTATAATCACAATTTTTTTGAAATTGTAGCATTGACAACTTCTCAAATGAAAAAGTGGAGTTCGCTATAAATAATGTCCTCATTTTTTTTTTTTATGGTTAACATGTTTGAAATCATAACCTTGACAACTAGTATCATTGCAAATCAAAATCTCAAAATCAACATTTGAAATATGATGCTATAAATAACACTCTAAACAAATTTAAAATTACAACATTTTTGAAAACATTATTTAAAGAATAAATATTGTTGCAAACAAAATCATAAAAAAAAATAAAAAAATAAAATCCAGTTATAATAAATACAAAAGGGAGAAAGAATAAATAGTTGTAAAAAAAACTTCTTAATAACAACCATTAAATGTGATTGGACACGATGTATTATATAGTGGAATTATAAATTAATAGCAATATAATTAATTATTAAATAAGAAAAAATAGTAAAAACAATAGAATTAAAGGACTGTGAATAAAAAATAAACAAAAATAGAAAGATAAAAGTAAATGTGGAATCGTTAAAAGCAAGACAAATGAATAAACTAACAAAAATAAAATTAAACCAATAAATTGAAAAAAAAACAATATTTATTTATAAAATATTCACAAAACAGATTTTGTATATAGGAGAGAATAAATTAAAAAATACATATATTTATTTACTTATTTGAAATGTTGTGCATGATAAGAGATTGTTAGAATCACCTTCTCCCCACATTCCCTCCTTTTCCCTTCTGGTCTCCCGCACCCACTCCCCTCCTCCACTCCCCTCCTTGTTCCTTGCTCCTCACTCTCAACCCATCACTTACAAGGAGTGACACTTCCGTGTGATCTTTATGCAACCCTTAGGTGAGTTGTGAAGCTACTGTTATAAGATGTGGGAAAAGTACACGAGGGAGGGGGAGTGAGATGCAAGGGATAGGGAAAAGAGCAAAAGATAAGGGGTTGGTGGGGGATGAATTGCGAATGGGAGGTAAGGGTGTGGTGGGAGGAATAAGGTGGAGAAATGAGAGGAATGTGGGGAAAGTATTGGGAATTGTCCCCTCCATGTTCTTCATTTTTAAATTTTAATCTTAATTTAAAATTTTTAAAAATGGTTTTTGGATTTGTTTAATAGTTTTTTTTTAATAATTTTTTTTACCATGTATATATAGATATATCTATATTTGGTTATTTTAAAAATATTTTTGTGATTCTCTTTCTTTTCTTTTTATTTTTAGTTTTTTTTCTCCTCTTTATATATATGATTTTATTTGCAATAACTTTGGTTATTTTAGGTCATAATTTTTATGAATGTTACAATTTTAAACTAGAAAAATAATGTGCCACTTAACCACATTTTGATTTGAAGGTGGATTTTGAGATTTTGGTTCACAATAGTACCGATTATTAAGGCCATAATTTCAAACAAATTGTAATGTTAACCTCACACAAATCCATTGCTACTTATTGCTAGCACCACTTTTTAACTTTGAGGTCAAAATTAAAATTTTAACTTGGAACAATAGCATTATCAAGACCAAGATTTTAAACAACATGTAAGTTTAATCTTGAAAAAAAACAATGCGATATTAGGAGCACCACTTTTTGATTTGGGATCAATTTTAAGATTTTTTTTAATTATAACTTTATAGATATATATTAATTTCATGGTGGAAAAAGTTGTAGTTTTAACCTTGAAAACATAGCGATTTTGGGATCACCAATATTTGATTTTCCATTGGTTTTAGTGTTTTAAACTAAATAAATGGGTATTTAAAGATATAGTTTTCATTTTGAGGTCACCATTTTTTTCAAATTGGTAACTCATTTTTAAAGTTAATTCACTGCTTACTATTTCACTAGAGATTTCATTACATGCTTATGATATTCTCTCGTGTTATTATCTCTTTTCAAAAAGGTTTATGATATTGAGATCCTTATGCTTAACATATCTCATTTTTAGATAATCAAAGATATTTTATTGCTTTGTCATGAAAGGCAAGATTTGACTCAACATTTAAAAGACATAATGCACCCCTACAACATTGCTATATCTTTTCAATCTATTTATCAACTCTAATGAGTTTGTGCAAGTGGTAGAAGCAAATAATACATCGCTCTTAGATACTGTGGTTCATATAGCCAATGCAATATACATATTATATTTCTTAACATATCACCTAGATCAATGTTATGAACCCACTATTTGTGTTTTTTATACCATGATAACCTAGTTATGATAAATCCTTGTATTTTATCTTTGTCCGAGGTACTTTTTTATTATCATTTTGACACATCACATCATAGTTAGAGAATTGTGGTTAGGAGATTGTGATTTTTTTAATCACTTAAAGAACTAAGTGGGCAATTGGTGAAATACGTTTTCAAAATTTGTTTTATGCATTTTGACTTTGATAATTTTGTATTTCTATAACCCCCAATTTTAGTTTTCTATCAAAACATTGCGTGTTAAATCCAATTACATCATGTAAACATCAACTCTCCAAGCTCATTATTGTATACATATTTTGGGATTGTGTATTTTCAGACACTCATATGTCTATAGCCATATCACCACTATTTAATTAATGTAGAATAGGTTCCACTCCTTTGTCCTTGAATCTCAAAGAAATAGATTGTTATTTTTACACTCTTGTACTTTTCGAAACTAAATATTTTTACATCGCCACTCTTATCTTTCTCTCTCTTTGATCATTCCATACTAAAGCGAACAAAGACATTTGTAACTCTTATTTTTACTAAATAAACCAATATATATTAAAAATCTAAAATCAATAATTTTTGTTTTACAAACCTCATGTAATAATTGAGGCAAACAAAAATCCTAACAATTTTAGATAGAGATCATGTTGATAACCACCATCTCAATATCATATAGTAAAGCTCACATTGAGAACCTCGACAACAACTAAAGGGTAGCCATGAAGAATTGAGGCAAATGTAGACATTTACATTAAATTTGACCAATGGTTTGTGTTACTTTATCCCATGCCCACATGAATATAGGCATAACCTTTCCTTTAGGAATGGGATATACTCTTAATTATGGGAAATAGTTGTAATATAATCAAAATTAATTGATTAAGGAATTGAAATTAAAAAAAACACTTACATAATTATATGGTGAATGATTGAGTTAATAAAATGTAATATAGAGACATAATGTTCAATTTGATTGGTTTTCCTAGTTAAAGGTTTCCAAATAGTTGTATACTAGGTGTATGTTCCATTGCTTATGCTTTATATTTTGTTAGTATTTATTTTCTTACAAAGCTTTATCAAACACTTTATGATCAAAAGAAAGCATAATAAATATTAAAAAAATGTTTTCTTGTATTTGGAAATATTGCTATCAAGATTTATCCATATTCTCTACTGTAATTGGAAGATGACAAGAAAAGTAAGGCACATATATGTTGTGATACCAAGTTATTAGGTGGGGTTGCGTCCACAAGGACTTTAACCAATTCTTTGTTAAACATATCAGACCTTTGTCAAACAATCATGTCCTAACAATATAAAATGTATAATTTTTTGATGTTATTTATGTAACACTCCCAAATTGATTCTTGAATTGTAATGTATATGTACATACGATACTTAGGATAGTGTAGAAATTCATTGTAGATTCAAATTGCTAATTGTAATATGCTAAAACAATAGAGTTGAATCTACTCTACTCATAAGTGAAAACAATTAAAAAATCGTGAAATCATGCAGCACACAAGAGAAATAATTCAATCAACACATTACAAAATGATTTCCTAGGGAAAGACATAGCTAAAAGCCCCTGCTATATGTATATTGCATTAGTAAGAAAATATGAGAATATTACAATGCTTTGCTCAAGCCTGAGCAACCTCTGCACTCTCTCTATCTGTCTCACAACTTCCTAGACAAGCCGAGGCCAATACTTAACCAATTTCTCTCTTTCCCAAGTCCCTATTTCCTTGCATTGTTCCTCAGGGAATTAGCCCCCTATTAATCAGGGAAATTCATCAATATGAATTGTGCAATCCTCATAGGACTTCCTCTGACTGCATGCACCACCTATACAATTCAAATGATCATACAAATAATAGTACACTGTCCTTGAACTCCAATATTAACTAGTATTTTCTCTGCTCTGGCATGCATGAGTGAATCTCCAGTTTACTGGTTGATCATTGCATGCAACACAACACTACACTACATACATCACTACACTACTAGACCTCCCACTAGTTCCTCTGACTGTTGGAACTAGTTTAACTAACTTTAACTCAGTTAGATTGAATTGATTAATTACAAGTCAAAATAAACTCAACCAGGGCTCCTATAATGTAGGTTACACTCTACATGACTCTAGTTAGACCCTCAAATCAAATTAACTAATCCAACTAAGTCAAATTAACTTAATTAACTAATACAAGTTGTCATGAGATGTGTAATTACAATTTTATTCCTAATTTAATTCAAGGACAAAATTAAATTAGGATTATTTTGTTGCCTTTTCAACATTTCCTCTCAACAAGAAACAAATTATCTATTACCTTGATCTTGCCTCTATGAAAATTGAATTTGTATATTGACAATGCCTTTGTCAAAATATCTGCATCTTGTTCTTCTACAGGAATGTACTCCAACAAAATGATTCTCCTCTACACACAATCTCATAGATGGTGATACCGAATGTCGATATGCTTGGAAATATCATGAAAAACTAGATTTTGAGAGAGTTTGATACAACTCTGATTGTCATAGTAAACAATTGCAGGATCCATCTACTGACCGAATAACCCAACAAGGATCTTCCTCATCCATTGGTTAGGAGCCATGTACTTTGCTTCTACTGGACTGAGTGCAACTGATCTCTGCTTCGTTCTGTACCAAGAAATTACTGTTGACCCAATACTGAAGATTCTCCTTGATGTGCTCTTCTTGTCAGATGTCCTTCCTGCCCAATCTACATCTGTGAAGCCTTGCAACTTCACTCCCTCTATCTGTCTATGCCAAAGACCAAACTAAGTGTTGCCTCTAAGGTATCTCAACACATGTTTTGATGCCTTCTAATAGAGTTTGGTTGGCTTAACCATTTCTTGACTAAGTTGGCTAATGGAAAAAAATATGTTTAGTCATGTGTTCACCAAATACATAAGTGAACCCACAAGCTTCTTGTAAATAGTAGCCTCCACTACTTCACCTGAAGTATCATCATGCTTCCTTCAATTCCCTGCGAGAGGAGTCTCCATGGGTTTTCTTCTCTCCATGTGGAACTTCTTCAGTATCTTGTTTGCATATTTTCCTTGAGAGACAAGCAATTCCTCATCTCCTTTCTATACTTCCATACCAAGGAAATAGTGCATGAGCTTCAGGTCCTTCATCTTGAATTCTCTTTCAAGGTCCTCTTTGCAAGATTTAACCAGCTTCTCATTACCTGTTAGAATTAAATCATTGACATATAATACTATAATCAATAATTTACTTTCAACCAAAATATTGTAAAGGTTTACATATGCTTCAATTTTGGTGAAGCCTAACCTGGTGAAATAACCATTAATCCTAGTGTACCAAGCACGGGGTGCTTGTTTCAATCCATACAACACTTGCTTGAGTTTGCACACATGCGACTCTCTGTTGAAGGTATCAAATCCTTCTGGATGCTCAATGTACACCTCTTCCTCAATCACACCATTGAGAAATTTTGTCTTTACATCCATGTGATGTATCTTCCATCCCATATGCGTTGAAAGTGCTAGAATATATTTGATTAAAGAGTACCTTTCTACTGGAGAAAATGTGTCCTCATAATCAATTCCTACTACCTGAGAGAACCCTCTAGCAAAAAATATGGCCTTGTGTTTCTCCACACTCCCATCTGTTGCTTGATTTGCTTTTCAAATCCATCTAGAACTCACCACTAACTTGTCTGCTGGTCTTGGGACCACTTCCCAAACACTGTTTATGATAATGGAGTCATACTCCTCAACCATGGCATCAACCCATACTGGTTGCTACACAACTTCCTCGAATGAGGATGACTCAATATCTACACTCTCGCTCATCAGATCCATGTAGCTAGTGTATTGATCTAGTGACCTCCTCTGCTTGTGCTGTAATGTGGGTGCTCCCACATTCTCTCTAGCATCATGCATCAATCTGTCATCCTCTTTGGTGCACTTCCTTCCATATTTGGAAGTCACTACATGAGTGGTGCTTCCACTCTCTGCTCCTCTGCATGTGGTTGCTCCACATCATCCCGAGGTTCCTCTTTTGGAGCTAAAATCTCCTCTTATCCATGCAATTGAAGCTCCCTCTTATGGGAACATATCATTACCTTCTCTTCATTGAAATTCATATCTCTATGAACCAATGTCATCCTGTGAGATGGAAGGTACACTCGATAGTTGTGAGGCGTATCAGGGTACCCCACAAATATGCCCAAATCAACTGTTGGTTCTAGATTTTTCCTTGCATCCTTGGAAAAATGATAGTAAACTAATGAATCAAAGATCTCGAAGTGTGCCACATCTAATTTCTTACCTAAAAAAGATTCTTTTGGTGTAATCATCTCGAGAATTCGACAAGGACTTATGTTTTGCAAATACACAACTGTGTTGCATGCTTCAACACACAAGTGAAATGGTAGGCCCTAATCATGTGACATCGCTCGTGTAGCTCCACAATAATTTTGTTCTTCCTTTCAGACACCCCATTCTGTTGTGGATTATGGGGTGGTATTAACTCCCATCAAATGCCTTATGATGCACAAAATTTCTTGAATTCATTCGACACATATTCTCCACTGTTATCACTTCTGAGATATTTAACTTTCATGCCAGTACCTTTCTCAACAGTGATTTAAATTCACAAAATTTAGGGAACGTATGATCTTTCTTCTGCATGAAGAAAGTCTAGCACTTATGAGAAAAATCATTTACAAATATTACGAAATACCCATTCTTGGTCGTGGAGGTTGTCAAGAACATTCCACACACATCTGAGTGAACTGTTTCAATGATCGCTTGGACTTGACTGTCCTTATCATGAAAGGTAGCTTTGGTGTAATTCCCGAATGTACACCCTTTTCATGTGTCTCTCTACTCTAGCGTACCCTTGGGAAGTCTTGTAGAAATTTTCTTCATGATCTTCAAAGCTCTGTGGTACAAGTGACCCAATCTTATATGCCACAACTCACTTATGTATTGGATTTGCACCTTCTCTGCTTTTATGCTCAAATCAACACAATCTTCTACATCCAATTTGTATAGGTTCTTCACCCGAACCTTGATCCGCTTTACTTGTCCTGAGGCTATGTGATGAAGGAAATCCTTTCTCTTGTTAAATATCACATCGTAGACATGGTCCTCCAACATGGTAACTAAAACCAAATTCTTCTTCAAACCTAAAACATACATGACATTTTTAATGTGAGAGGAGAACCAGACTCCCTCTGAAAGGTAACAATACTGATGCCAATTGTGCTATACCTCCAATCATCTCCCATTTCAATGTGCATTTAGAGGTCCTTCTCCTCAAATTCATTGAAGAATACTTTGTTTCTAGTGATATGGAATGAAGATCCACTATCCATATACCACACACTACCCATCATTGATGTCACCATGTAATCGATGAGGGTGAAATCCAGCTCAAATTGTGAAGCAAGATATTTACCTGCTGCTCGTCCTGAGGGCTTCTTTTCGAACTTATTGTGTGGACACTTCATGGCATAATGTCCCAAGTTGTGACATTGAAAAAAATTAATATTAAACATGTCCTTCTTCTTGCCACCCTGACTATAATATGATTTGGAATGGTATGCATTCCCTTTCCCTTTCTTCACCCTTCCAGCTAAGGCATAATTCTCCTCATCATCAATCTTAGATGAGGATCCATCTCCAGTGTTCCGATGAATCTCTTCTTGCACCAAGTCAGACCACAAACACTCCCACTGTGGTGGCTTCTCCCTCCCATTTACCAAGTCATGGTAGTTGTGCTAGCTCTTGGGAAGGATTAGAAGTGCTAGGCTAACCAGATCATCTTCAACAATTGTAACATTGTCACTTTGTTATAGACATATTTGGGCACTACAACCCCAATCTCATATGTCCATAAACCAAGGGCTTCTAAGCCCCTAAAAGTGTTGTTTCATACCCTAAAGGAGCAAGGTTAGCTAATTACATCATCTCCCAGAAGTTCTCCTTGAAAAAACTATCAGAACTGGTCAAAACAGGACCATACAGACTCTCAGTGCTAAGGGTGCGATGCATCTCACCGCCACATGCAAAAAGTGCGATGCATACTGAAAAGCCTTCTGTAGGGTGCGATTAGTGGAGGCAGATAATGGCAGAGGCAGTGGCTAGGTGGAAACCCAGAGAATCTTCTAGAAACTGCCCATTTGACACTTGCCTCTCTGAATTCACCCAGGGATGAGTAAGAGATCATGAAATCTCCAAGTGGAACCAAGAACTATCAGAGAGATGACACTAATAAAAATCCCAGAAGCTAATTCACCCACCTGCAAACATCTATATATGGATCCCTCATCCTAGAGATCCAGAGGCTGGAATTTTGTATCTTGTAAGGAAGTGCTGTTGGTTTCTCTGTGGAACATCATAGTATTGGGTGATCTAGCTTTTCATGAGGTGAAGAGGGCTTTCATGCTGGGAGGATGGCACTGGGTCCTCCTTTCATTTTTTGAAGAGAAAATTGTTCGTACTATCGCTTTGAAAGAAAAAATAGTTCAGATCTATACTTAGCATTCTTTTTTTCATTCACACATTAAGAAAGTGAAAAAAATACATCCATGTGCATTTGCATTTAGACTGTCTGTGGAAATGATTTAGGACAGTGCATCTTAGTGTGTGCTCTTTGCTTTATGATGAAATTATTTTACTTCTCTTTCCTTAGTAGCTAGGATTTTCATTGCAAAAAGAAAGTAAATGACTGTTTATCATCTTAGATTGCATATTTAGGAGTTGTATATCTACATCACATGGTGAACCTTAAAGGCAAACTTCTTAAGAAAGATCAACTGTAAAATAAATTCAAATGAACATTAAAACGCTTTGGAACCTAATGCACAACATTTAGAAGTCTAGGCTAGAGACATATTCTAGCTTCGTAAATCCTGGTAACTATCACTTTCATCGTAGGTTGGGTGATTCCTCCTCTTTGAGATGGAAAGTGCCAGTACAGACTTGTGCTCCCACGTACCGTCGAGTATATATTAGGATACCACAATAGGCTATATCCTTTATCCTTAGGAAGCCATGTCTGCCACCCTATCGATCGCAATGCACTGAACACAACATTCGGGAAGATTGACTGCCGTACCGTAAAAAGTATTCTGCAGTTTTATGATTGGTTTGGTAATCCCTCTGCCTAGATTTCTAGAGTAGTCACTTTCGTTCCTTTAGAGACTCCTTAAAAGAAAAGTCCATCTGAGCACTTGTCACTTCAGGCTCATTAAAAATCGAAGGTGACTAGAGTCATCTTTAGCTTTTTCTCGACTCTTAAAAATTGAAAAAGCAAGTTGTGTCAAAGCATCATAAAATTCATTTAATTCAGAATAACATTTTCCTGTTTTTATTTTGACTTGATCAAGTAATCCGCAATCGTGGAAGAAATTCAATCAAAACCCCGTCGTTCGTAGAGTCTGATGAGTCAACCGTCTTTGACTCCGGAAACAAAACCATTCCGAGCCAAGCAAACTTGTTTAACTGGGTCAAAGTATCTTGGTTTGTTTGAAACTTGTGTTTCAACATCTTCAGAGACTCCAGTTACTCCAACTATTTCTGGTATCCTTGCCTCTATAGAAGAAGTTCCATAGTTACAAGAGGATATTAGAAATGATCCTAGTGTAATGGCAGACACTTCTATTCCTAAACCAGCTCCATCTAGGGCTGATTTAGAATGTGTCACCCCTCCAACATCTATCGCTGCAGAGTCTACACCTTCTTCGGCACCATAAATATTTTACAGACCTGATGGTCTACTTCTTCCACCTGGACTGATTGCTATAGAAGAGATTATGGAGGATCTTCAATCCAATACCCCATTGCATTTTGGAACTGGGATCCACCTATATCCTTCTACGACAGAAGTTAGTCATCCTTCATCGCAAGTTCCTGTAGAATCACTAGGAAATATTTTGGATAGACTCGATATGTTTGAACAACCATCGACATCTAGGACTGTGTCATCTGACACAACAACAACAGAACCTCCTGCCGCCACTCTGACAATGTTCGCTGGTATACCATCTGTCCCAACTAGCTCTCAACCGCTAGATGAAGTCCAACCAGGGACTGTTTCGACAGTATGGTCTATTCCTGTTTGTTTGTCCGGAATAATATCTAGAATTTCTTATGTTGAGTCTCAGCAAATTGATCCTTCGCAACAGTATCAATTTGGGCAGTTCGGTCTCCAGAGGCCAATCTTTCCTTTGAACTCTAGATTGCCGCCATATGGGGGGCAATATGCCCTTTCATTTTTCCCTCCGGGAGAACAACCATATGAGAGTTCACAACAAAACTCGGGTTAAGCTGGAATCACATCCAGTGGTTGGGTGCCAATACTGCCTCAATAGCCAAGAGTTGTATATTCAATGCAACCAAATCTACCTGTGTCGAATATCCCCACTACGCTGGTTATTGTGATGGTGTTGCAAGTACAAGCATTGCCTATTGTATGTCAACCTCAAGTCTCTCAGGTCATAATACAATAGCCTCTTGTCTCCACAACACAACCACAATCGCCGATTAGTGGCTCCTTAACTTGAGTGACTCAGGCTCAAATGGGAACTATCACCCATCATCTTGGTCAAACATCCAGTATTGGACAACAGAAAATGGCTTCACAACCATGGCTGGTGCAATATCAACAATCGCAATTCCAACAAGCTTACCAAGGACCTGAGAAACAAAGCTTTACGAGTAATGGGCAACCGTATATTCAAAACGGTCACCATCAATCATATCATAATGGTTATGCCCATCAACCTTATCAAATTTATCAACATCAAATACATTATGCTGGTATGCAAAGACCCACTGCTCAGGCAATCCCATCTTATCCTGGGTATGCTTCACCAAACCTGAATCAACAATTTCCTTTCATAGAAACTTTAAAATTACCAGATCTGAATCGGCTAACAAATGATCCAATTGCTTATGCCCCTTGGTGGCCGACGATTCCTCATAAAATTCCATTAGATATTCCTAAATTCAATGGAAATCCAGGTGAAGATCCGTCGAATCATGTGATGACCTTTCATCTGTGGTGTTCATCCAACACTCTCAATGATTATTCGATTAGGCTTCACCTTTTTCACCGAACGTTAACTGGTCTAGCAACAAAATGGTACATTGAATTTCCTAGAGCTTCATTTGATAACTTCAACACCCTTGCCACCACCTTTTTAACCCATTTTCAGTTACCAATAAGGTATGAAACATGAACAACACTTCTTACCAATTTTAAGCAGACGACAACCACTCACATATCTGATCATATTCATGAGTGGCGGTGTTGTCGTTGAATGGTGAAAACATATGTTCCTAATCAACTGCTAGCTGAATGGTTTATTAAGTCATTGTTACCTTCTATTATAGAAGATGTGGCTAAAGGGGGGGTTGTCGTTGAAGAGAAAGTCATCACTTGTGTGCAATATCTAGAATTGATCTATACTCAGTCTGGCACACTTTATGACAAAATTCTTGATGCTTCTAGACCATAGTTTTCCGTTCCTCCTCCTCCTAAATCAAACAAAGACTCTCATACTGGCGATGGCGTGATAGGCATGACCAGCATGAAAACTGCAAAGGCTATGTCTAAGAAATCTCGTACAATTTCTGGTCAAAATGCAAAAATGAAGAACTTCTTGCATCGAAGGTTAATGCCATGCCAACCAACAAAGAAAAAAAACTGAAGCAACCAGGGGATAAGAAGAAAGGGAAAAGTAAAAAGAAGAAACATGATGATTCGTCTCCTAAAAAATATTCTGCAAACCCTTCTGGGCAAAAGAAACCTGGCCATCCATGTTTTATATGCGATGAGGATCATTGGACGAAATATTGTTCACATAAAGATGAGATTAAGAAGTTCTTCAAAAACTCAAAAACCTCAGCGGTATTGACTGATCCGTTTCCAAACCCAGAAACCAATCTGGTTGCTAGCGACAATGCTTCCCCATCCCAAGTGCTCATGTTTTCCATTCCGAAACACCAAAATGATGCTTTGATATTGACAAGGAATAAATATTACGGGAATCCACAACTGTTGAACAACAAGGCTACTGATCAACCTAGTAGTTTGACAACAACTTCGACTGAAGTTATGCCACCCATCATTCTTGAACTAACGATAAAGCCGCCAAAGGGAGTAGTACACAAATTGGCAGTTAATCCTTGTGCCAGAGCAACACAAAATTATAATATAGTAGAGGACCTAGCCCAATCGCCATCCGCTATGTCGACACTTGAAGTACTGCAAAATTGCCCCTCCCAAAAGTAGGCTCTATTATCAACAATAGGTGGTATTGACCCAACAAATTCCAATCTTGTGGCCTTTAATCATAAAGGATATGAACCTCAGTTACCAACTCAACTCGCTTTCCTCATTTAAGTGAAAGCCCTCAACAAAACTGTTCATCGAACAATTATTGATGAGGGGGCATCTACATGTATTATGTCAATGAGTTGCTGGAAAACTTTAGGCTCACCACCCTTTTCGTGATCATCAATGACGTTAAAAGTATTCAATGGATGGACATACACCCTGTACGAGATTTTAAGTAACTTTCAAGTTGAACTGGGGGGAAAAACGGTAGAAATTGATGTTGAAGTTATTGATGGAAACCTCGATTACAACATCCTACTGGGAAGGCCCTGAATTTATGCTATGGCCACTGTTGTGTCAACATACTTCAGAAAGATTTCTTTTCATTTTCAAGGAGGAATTACAGTTCTCAACCAGCAAACCTTTCTCCCCATTAGTTCACAAGTTACGTGAAGCATCCCGATGATCCTCGAAAGCTCTCAATCGCTTCAAAATATTGGAGTAGGCCTGCTAAAAGACCCTACATTGATGGGTACTTTTTCCCTACCGCCTCCTAACAATCTGACAGAAGTGGCCATGGTGGGAACCTGCAATATGGTATCTTCTGTTCAGAGGATTTCCGAACATGATGTTAGCATGGATCATTGCCAGGTATTGCCTCCAAGCCCCATATAAATATTGTAGCAATCAATGTTCTTGGCTTGGGCGGAAAATCCAAATCAACGCTCATTGAGCATTTGGGTAGATAGTTCTAAGGAATTTGGTACCTCTTCAGATCCTTGGTTGCATGTACATTCTATAGACAAAGGAATTGTTTAGTCAATGATGATAGGAGAGGCACCATGGGAAGATTACCACCATCGTTCCCATCTTTTGGGTTACAACAAAGATTGTTCCAGAGACCTTAATCATCCTTCAGTTTTTGATTTCCTATCAAACACTGTAAATACGGTGGATTCCGAGCGAAATCTGTCCAATATTGAAGAAACTATCGCCATAAATATCTCGATCAAACTAGATGTTGTAGAGAATATTCATGTCGGAAAATCTTGTTCTTCATCAGAAATGGAAGTATATTACGCTCTCTTTCACGAGTTCAGAGATGTCTTTGCATGGTCATATGAAGAAATTCCAGGCATTGACTCGAGCATAGTTGAACACGAAATCAAGATGTATCCAGATGTCAAACCGGTACGACAACGACTTCATCAAGTGCACCCGAAGAAAGTTGCTGCCATTAAGGCAGAAGTTGAAATTTTTTTACATGTTGGTTTCATTTACCCAGTTCCTCTAACTGATTGGGTATCAAATATTGTTCCTGTGATGAAAAAGCAAGGAACAATTAGAGCGTGCATCGATTACAGGGATGTAAATCAAGCTTGTCCAAAGGACAACTACCCTACACCCTTCATCGACCAGATAATTGATGAATGTGCCGTATGCAAAATCTTTTTGTTTATGGATGGATTTTCCAGGTACAATCAAATAAATATCCACCCACAGGACCAGTTGAAGACTGCATTTATTTGTCCGTGGGGCACATTCGCATACCATAAGCTACCTTCTGGTTTAAAGAACGCAAGGGAAACCTTTTAGAGGGCAATGAATTATGCCTTCCATGACATCAAAAACATCGTTGAACCATATCTCGATGATCTTCCGGCTCATTCATGAAAGCGGACCGATCATCTACACCATTTGAGAGTTATATTTCTATGTTGCCGACACTACAAGATACGACTCAATCTGCACAAGTGTGTGTTTTGTGTTGGTTCTGGTCATTTACTTAGCTTTGTGATTTCAAAGGATAGGATTCGTCTCGACCCATGTAAGGTTCAGGCAATCATCGATATGCCTCCACCTTCAAATTTGCTTCAGATTCAGAAACTCCAAGGGAAAGCAAACTTTCTGAGGAGGTTCATTCCAAATTACACCGAAATTGCTAAATGTTATATGTGTCTTTTTAAAAAAGAAGTGCCCTTCAACTGGGATTAGGTTGCACAAGCTTCCTTTGATGCTCTAAAGGAATCCCTAATAAAAGAATCATTAATGTACGCTCCTGACTATCAAAAGGAATTTAACCTGTATCTAGCCACAGCAGATACAACCATCGCAATGGTTTGAGTTCAAGAAGAGAATGGAATTGAACATCCTGTCTATTATTTAAGTTGAAACAAATGATACAGAAAGCAAATACTCCTATGTTGAAAAACTGTCTCTTGCAGCTGTTCAAGCAATACAGAGATTTCAACACTATATCCTCTTTCGTAAAACTACCATTTTGTTAGATTGCAACCCAATGAATTACATTTTGTCGTGTCAGTTGCTTGGGGGAAATATTCAAAATGGATAGCTATTTTGCAAGAGTTTGATCCATAATTCGTAAAATCCAAATCAAAGAAATCTCTGCTTTTTGTGGAGTTACTATGCGACTTTCCATCATCGTCCAACGATTCAACATCCAAAGCATCAATCGTGGACGAATCTTTGTTTCTGATATCGTCGAGCAATCCATGGTATGGAGATATAATCATCTATCTCCAAACCCAAACATATAGGCCTAATACCTCTCGCTCAGAACAACAATGTACTCTATACCAAGCAAAAGACTACATGATCGTCGGTGATACACTTTACCATCATGGTATCAATACAGTTCTGCAAAGTTGCCTCACCCATGAGGAGGCTGAAAAAGTCCTGAATGATTTCCATTTAGGTGCGTGTGGGGGGAATCAATCTTGTTATGCTACAGCACAAAAGATTTTACGAGCAGGTTACTTCTGGCCAACAATGTTTAAAGATTGCATAACCACAGTCAGAAGTTGCCATGCTTGTCAAATCTTTGACTGCAAAACTAGAATACCAACCGCACCTCTGCATCTAGTAGTTGCTGTTGGGCCATTCACAAAATGGGGCATAGATTTCATGACATGTAACCCCACCTCGGCCGGGGGGCATGGGTACATCATAGTCGCAGTTGACTATTTTACGAAATGGCTGAGGCGATGCCTACATTAAACAACAACGGTGAAATGACTATTTTTTTCTTTTTCAATCATGTAGTCTCCAGATTTGGTGTTCCTAAAGCTATAGTCACAGATCATGGATCAAATTTCTGCAATCACATGATGGTTCAATTGGCTGCCAAATTAGGACTGTCCCACGACAACTCTACTCCTTATTATCCACAAGCTAACGGGCAAGTTGAGGCGATCAACAAAGTCTTGAAATGCATGCTGCAAAGGATGATTGGAGTCCATAAAAGGAGTTGGCACCTAATCCTGTACTCAACCTTGTGGGCATATCAGAAATTGGTAAGAAATGCAACCAATTTACACCCTTTCAGCTGGTGTATAGCCTGGAAGTGGTCTTACTAGTTCAGTGTGAAATTTCATCTCTTAAGCTTGTAGTCGACCTTCTCCCCGGAAATTCAGAGGAGGAGGCTCGTTTCTTGGAATTAATCCAATTGGATGAAACCTATGCCGCCTTGGCTAACGAAGTGCACAAGAAATGAGTCAAGGCGCAATTTGACAAGAATGTCAAACCCCGTGTCTTCTCAGAAGGTGACCTGGTCTTACTCTACGATCAAGAATCCGATAAATTGGGAGCAGGTAAATTCTAGTCTTTGTGGATGGGTCCCTATATTGTTAAGTGTGTATTAGAAAAAGGAGCCTAAGAGCCAGCAGATTACGATGGGATTCCACTGTCGCAACCCCGAAACAGGTTGTACCTTAAGCGTTACTATGCTTGACTAAGCATAGTAATCTCTTCATATGCTTTTGTTACATTTTTGTTTTCGTTAAGAGGGATCATTTTGGTTAGGTAATCCACTTTTACATTTGTTTCAGATGTCGAACCTATTGGAATCATTTGTTGGATATCCCGACGGAGCGAGTCATAGTACGCAGAACCTATCTTCTACAGCCTGGGCCATATTTGATCCAAGCGGCGAGTTAGTGAGTTTCAAAGGGGTATGTATTGGTCTGTTGACGAAAAACATCACTGAATATAGTGCATTGATAGAGCTCCTCTCTGATGCCATTTCACATGGCATACGTCGACTTGTCGTTAGCTAGACTCACAACTTGTCATTCTATAGCCTACCGACATCTATTCCGTTCGGAATCCAGCTATCTATCGTATGTTCCTAAGGGTCAAGATTTTGGAAAGGCAGCTTGATTCTATTCAATATCAACAGATTTCTAGAAACTTAAACACATTAACCGATTCATTAGCAAATTATGTGTTAGATAGACATTTGGAACATTTATAAAAGAAAAGCATTTCATCAACATTTGCATCAGGATCATATAACTTAACCAAAATAAAGCTCCGAAAATAAAAAATATATATAACTGTTTATAGTTTTTCACATAATGTTCTGTGTCTAGGACAAAATCGGTCATACGACCCAAAAACTCAAAAATGTAAGGAAGCACCCTAGACTAATGGTGTTGGTGATAACAAGTCACCACATGTGCAATCATGCTTAATAGCCTAGTCCATTAGCTCGGCACACCAGTGGTATGGCGCTGTAATCTCAGAGGTAACTCGTTGGTCCTCACATCTTGAATACCAAGGGTGAGACCCTCGATCTGATCCTGCAATACTGCAAGGGTCTCGGCTACATCCATATCGCGAAGGACAACCCTCCCTACAACCTCTCCTACTAGAACGACAGCTGCTACCCTTGGGCACGCTGCTGGTCGCACTGGTCCAATATCTGCATGAACACGAGTTTTGATTAGTCTTGATAAACATTTAAAAAAATAAAAACATAAGAACATTATAAAAGCAATAAACATAGGCATGGTCAAAGATTTTTACCTATGACACCCCATTTCTCACCAACCGACAGCACCAAATATGGGTCACCCTAGAAATCCATCCCGGCATATGGATACTTGGCATAAACCATCTACTGACAGTTGAACCACTCGAAGAAGCCATCAAAGAATGAAACCTGTGATTGGCTAGCATGTCTGGCCATAAGGTCAACCCATCTCTGCATTCGTGGCTCAGTGGGTGGTGGAAGACCGAGTGAAATGTACTATGGCTGCATTAGTGGGATCTTCTCCAAGGAAAAAGTGGTCAGAATAGAACCATAACCAAAGTTCTTGGATATTCTATTTTTCACCTTGGTAAGTTGTTCTTCTATCACTAGAAGTACTGCATCACACCAGTTGAATACCTTTGGTTCAAGGCATTCCAAAGCATACTGCATATAGGACCTGTTGGCCAAGTGAAGAGTCGCATTGCCAACCAATCTAGCAAAGGTAAATAAGATAGTCCTTAAGGACCGGTCAGTGACGTCTCTAATACTGATCTTGCCATCCCTGCTCGGCTGAGATCCATCTCTACAGTATCGGCAAATGTAATCCCTCACGGATTTGCCCCCACAGGCGGAACCTGATGGTGAGAGAGGGGCACCACGCCTCGATAAACCGGTCAAGAAGTAGATATCCTCAACAGTCAAGGAGATGGATTTACCTCTAATCTGGAACACACGGTTGGTAGGATCCCATGCATCGAGGAAATATTGCAACAAGTTGATTTTTTGCCTCATGCTAGATATGCAGAAGAACTTGAGCAAGCCACAGTTCCGCAATGCAGTTACTGTACCCGGATCATGTAAGGAAACCATTTCCTCTTATTCATGCTCACATTCATGCCATGTAATGACCATCTTGCTACGATGAATCTCTGAAAAACAAACAAGAGAAGAATTAGGATCCTGATTTGGCAAAAAAAAGGCAAAAATGCCATGAAAAACCAGTGCAAAAACTTTGCTTCTTGTGCCCATCGCACCCTAGCTGTGTACTGGGTGAGATGCATACTGACTAGCATATGGCCAGCCTAGTATGCATCACACCTTTCGATGTATACTAGGTGTGATGGGGAGAGAATGAATTGTTCAAACCCCAAAGGCCCAGAAAAGCAGGAAAACATGCTCAGAATTCAGAAAGGAAAGAATGCAATTGAAGAGCTCAGGTTTAGCTCCTACCTGGTCTAGACGGCACTGATAATCATCCACAGAATCTCCTAGAATTAGCTAATGAAAAGTTGAGGGGGAAAAGCACCTCCAAAGCTCCAATAATCCCAAATTCAAATGAAATGGTAAAATGAGGGGTAAAAACTACTTTTAAGTTACTTTTCATGTAATTCAAGTAAGGAATTAGTTTTTAAACTCATTATTCAAGCATGTATTCTCATTTCTAATCAGTTTGATGGAGCAATTGAATAGGTAGTACGACCATCAAGAGAACATAGTGTTAATGGTGAATCTAACATCTGTGACCATTATCACGTGCAATTTTACACGAAGTTCAAGCTTGTTAAAAAATAAACCTAGCAATGAGCATATGTTCCACCAGAGTTTAAGCTCATTAAAAAATGAACCCACATTTGGTAAATAACCATTACGATCGCATTATTATCAGCTTTTGAACCTTGGTCGTGTTCTTACCATCACCTCCACTCCTTTTTATCTAATCATACTCCATTTAATTGTTTACCCCTTTTTGAGGAACAACTGCGACGAGTGATTCTATTAGCCACCTTCTTTACACTGCCATGATTGAAAAGTTCCGAACCTTACCTAGAACCAGCTACTATCTAAAAAAATCACTCGTTCCTCCAAAAATGAGTCTCCTTTAAGCTCTTTTCATCTGACTTGTAAAATATGAAAATATTGCTGAGCAATTGGCCTCTCCAGCTCGTTAAATTGATTGGAAGTGCCATCCCTCCTCTAGATTTTAATCTTTTTGGACCTGGGGGATCATTGCACAAAAAGATCGAGTGCTTGACTTGTTCGGCTCATTAAAACTATCGAAACATCATCCCTTTCATATTATTTTATACTTTTTCAGACTTAAGGGATTATATTACGAAAAAGGATTACTGGAGTTTCCTTTCCGTCTCTTTTTAGACTCTCTAAAATTGAAAAGGATCGAGTTTTCTTTGTCGTTAAACTCATTAAAACAATAGCGACGAACTTGTCCTTGTAGACAAGAGCGAGTTTCACTGTCGCTAAGCTCGTTAAAACATAGCGACTGGTTTGCATGAAGGGAAAATTATAAAACAAGCATATGTTATCCTCCTCAAGCACAAAAATAAAGAGGTACTGGTAAGAAATGACTGGTGAAAAATTGGGAAGAAAACTTGAAGAAACTTTATTGGTAGCAGGTCACTCTTGAACATGACACTTTCACTCCATCACCACGATTGAGTCGGGTTGCGTTATTCCATTCACCGGTCATATCACCTTTGGTCCTCCGTACCAACCATTTTTGGGGTTAACGCTACCAATCCATTTTAGTGTCGCCAATATGTTCAAGAGAAGTCGCTCAGAGAATTCACCAACCCAACTTATGTCTCATCAGCTGCAATACCTTCACACTTCATTCTTTCATGACTGCCACCATGAACCTTTTATCATTAGATTGTTTTCATCTCCACAAATTCATTTGCTCCATTTCATGTCGTAGATGTGGGATTAATTAAGGCCCTCCTATGATAGGTCACTTCTTGTCGACATCAGCTCATTATCCAAGAAGTCGACTTAAGAACAACCCTTTGAGTACTTTGACGCTTGCATGCCTCAATGGCAAGTTCCTCACTTCCGGTGACAGGTTTACATCAATGACTTTCGACCGGAAGATTTTGCGTGGTGTTCGACATCAAGTCCCATATTCACACCATGTGAATTGTACTGTAGTAGCTTGAGGGTCATTATTATTATCGGTGATTCCTCTCATGCCTGTTAACAACTTACATCATTGGATGGTAATCAAGTGATGTCTTTCCATGTTTGACTTCAGAACATATTTTCACATGGATCGACTTGTACTTTGGGCGAAGATTGAACGAGTTTGAAGACCCTGGATCTAGTTTCATCCATCCGGGTTGCGATATATTTAGGAAAGTATAGACATCAAATGTACATCATAGCTGCACAGATAATCATCCAAACCAAAGGATGATGGCTCTACCAGAATCATCAGTCTGTCACACAGACGGTTGTCTGTCATATGTACATGAAAATGAATTTATAAAGATGAGCATGGGAATGCCCACCTCAGCTAGATCATGAAAATATTATGAAGATAATGTATTGTATTATATCTTATTACAGGTCACCTTTCAGTTCAAAAAACCTCGGATCCTCATGATAGAGCATTTCACCCGACATCAAAAGATTTACGACCTCATGCTTTAGGGGGCAACTGTTATAGACATATTTGGGCACTACAACCACAATCTCATATGTCCATAAACCAAGGGCTTTTAAGCCCCTAAAAGTGTTGTTTCATACCCTAAAGGAGTGAGGTCAACTGATTATGTCATCTCCCAGAAGTTCTCCTTGAAAAACTACTTAGAATTGGTCAAAACATGACCATACAGTCTGCTCAGTGCTAAGGGTGCGATGCATCTCACCTGCCACATGAAAAAACTGTGATGCATACTGAAAAGGCCTTCTGTAGGGTGTGATGAGTGAGAGCAGACAAATGGCAGAGGCAGTTAGCTAGGTTGAAACCCAAAGAATCTTCTAGAAACTGCCCATTTGACACTTGCCTCTTTGAATTTGCCTAGGGATGAGTAAGAGATCATGAAATCTACAAGTGAAACCAAGAACTATTAGAGAAATGACATTAATCAAAATCCCAAAAGCTAACTCACCCACCTGCAAATATCTATATATGGATCCCTCATCCTAGAGATCCAAAGGCTGGAATTTTGTATCTCGTAAGGAAGTGCTGTTGGTTTCTCTATGGAACATCATAGTTGGGTGGCCTAGCTTTTCACGAGGTGAAGAGGGCTTTCATGCTGGGAGGATGGTGCTGGATCAGACCAATGGGTTGTAAACCTCTCTTCTGCTACTTCTATCAATAAATCTATTTGATTTTTCCTCCATATCCTTGTATATCTTTGAATCTTGAATTGATATATGCATTTGTATGGTTAATATATATCTGATCCTATATTGTTTATGGTTATATATCTCTATGCTTTGATGGTATTATGCTGCTTTTGAATCTACAGGTGTTCTTTGAAGTGGACAAGTAAAGAAGGAGTGGCGAAGCTCTGTCAAAGGAGGGAGGAAACAAGCAAGGAGCCAAGTGAAAGACTGAGGTTGGTACTCTCTGCTTCTCTCTCATCTATCTCTCATAAAGGAAAACACAAGTGACTTTAGTTTGTTTGTTTCTAAGATAGCTATCCATCTTAGTGGGACTAGCAACTCTGAATGGACACTAGTTTTCCTGATAACACACTTCCAAGCTCATCTCGACAGTGGGTGAACTTGGTCAAGTACTTTGGTATTGTGTAGCCCTTCTCCATCTTGATTTTTCTGAGGTTGTCTCTCAATGCTAGCTTCCTGTGGTCACTACCTTTTGGAAGTAGGTCTGTCAGGGCCTTCCACATTGCATATGGATTTTCCTTACCATGGAGGTTAGAGAAAATATGATCTCGAACTCCTTCTAGGATAATCCTTCTCGCCTTTGTAACACATTTTCTCCACTCTGCCAGGTCCTGAGCATCAACTGCTGGAGGCTTAGGATATCTTTGTCTATGAATCCCTTGAGCTCGTTGTCTTCCAGAAATACCTCCATCTTGTCCTTCCAAGCAATAGAGTTTGAACTACCCTCAAAGGCATATTCAAGGCTCAATGTGTAGAACAACATCCTGCTGGCTCGAAGTATGACTGCAAATTCGATTTCACCTACAAAAGACAATCTCATATTCTCCTCTTCTATAGTGATTTCAACTCTGATACCATGTATAAATTCCTTGTAGATTCAAATTGCTAATTTTAATATGCTAAAACAATAGATTTGAATCTACTCTACTCATCAGCGAAAACAATTAAACTATCATGAAATCATGAAGCATACAAGAGAAAGAATTCAATCAACATATTACACAATGATTTCTTGGGGAATTCCATAACTAAAAACCCCTGTTATTTGTATATTTCATTAACCAGAAAATATGAGAAGATTAAAATGCTTTACTCAAGCTTGAGCAACCTTTGCACTATCTCTATGTCTCACATCTTCTTAGACAAGTCTAGGCCAATAGTTAACGATCACTTACCCAAGTCCCTATTTACTTGCGATATTCCTCAAGGAAATAGCCCCCTATTAATTAGGGAAATTCCTCAATATGAATTACACAATCCTCATAGGCCTTCCTTTGTCTGCATGCACCACCTGTACAATTTAGATGATCATACAACTAATAGTACACTGTCCTTAAACTCCAATCTCAACTGGGTCTTTCACTAATCTGACATGCATGAGTTAATTATAAGTGAATCTTTAGTTTACTCATTGATCATTCCAGGCAACACCACACTCCACTGCAGGTAGCACCACACTACTAGACCTCCCACTAGTTCCTCCAATAGTTGGAACTAGTTTAACTGACTTTAACTCAGTTAGACTGAATTAATTAATTACAACTCAAAATAAACTCAACCAGTGCTTCTATACTATAGCAGACACTCTACATGACTCTATTTAGACCCTCAACTCAAACTAATTGGGCCAACTAAGTCAAATTAACTTAGTTAAATAATAAAATTGTAATGAGATGTGGAAATGTAATTTTATTCCTAATTTAATTCAAGGACAAAATTAAATTAGGATTTTCTTGTTGCATTTTCAATAAATAGCGAGTCAATACATGCTAATTAGGCTAGTGATACAAGTTCTATTGGGGTTTTCAAAATTATGTGTATAAGTGTGTTGGGCCCATGGGTTAGTGTACATATATGTTTTAAGGCCATAGTGCATGTGTGGTTTAGGATGGAGAACCTATGTGCTAAAAGGTCAACGAGCCTATAAGATGTAATATGTAGACTTGCTAAGATTAATAAAACATCACGACTGTAGGCTGGGGGGAAGAGTATCATGGGATAGGAATCCATGAGAGGGAAGGTTGATGGGGAACCAAGACATGGTTCCTAAGTCCAATAACTATTATTATTAATATTATTACAATTTCTAAAATAATTTTGTGGGATAATATTAAAATATATTAATAATATATATATTATTTATACTAAGCTATAAATAAAAGGTAAAATGGGAATGGCCAAGGAGAAATTCATTCTACCAAATGCTACCAATATAACTATGGTTTTGGTTCTAAGGAGAGCCATATAATGCTTGGCCACTATTATCCCAAGGATCCTTAGTGGGACTAGGCATGAGTGCACTTCTCCTTAGGTTACCTCTAGAGAGGTTAGTGCCTTAGAGGGAGTAATAGGGATAAGTTTCCTTGTGTGGGACCTGGAGGGTACATGGAAACCCCTGAGGGTAGTTGGAACTCCTAGAGCCACGAGGCCCTGAAACTGCCTATCCGGCTTGAGTTGGAGCCATGGAGGGTAAAGATACAACTCAAAGGATTGTAGAGTTAGAGAATGGGTTACACTACCTTGGGTTGTGTAGGATAATAGGGAACGAGGGATTGTAGTTTAAGTGTTATTGTAGTTTGGTACCATACTCCTAAACTTGTTTGGAACATATAGTGCAACATGGATAGCTTGGGAGAGCTTTCATCCTAGTGAAGACATAACCCCAACTTGGGGGTGACTCACCACTATGAGAGATAGAAAAATGGAGTCTATAATTGAGAGGAATTTCTGAGGTATGACGTCAACAATTAATTTTTATCATATAAGTATTATAAATATGATTTTTAATGTGCTTACTATTGTATATATGCTTTTATGGTTATTTTTCTTACACATGTTATTACATTGTTATGATTTTGTTCTATGTTATTAGGTGGTTATGGTATCAATGTTAGAGTTTGGTGGTATCGCCTTAGTCGAGTGGGTGGGTGATGTTACAAGTGGTATCAGAGACCAAGTTGAAACACTTGGCTTGTATGGACCAAAGACAAAGTGTGAATCTAAACACAAGTATTAGAGGTAAAATTTCTAGTGTGCCTACAAACTGTTTGACAAAATGCCGAAGTTAGAGTATTACTCTTTGAGTACTCTTAAGTAGGCCTAACAGGTTCATAATTATATAATTTAAAAAAGGTTCACCTTGGAAATTTCTATTGAGGACGCTCTTGTAGCTATGTATGGTAGGTGCAAGGCTTTCAACTTTGCATACCTATCATTTGATGTAATGTTTGAACAAAATGATGTATCATGGAAATGAATTATTGTAAGTTGTGCTGAGGATGGAGATGAATTGTAAGTCGGATGAAGGTCATTGTTATAATTTCTAAGGTTTCTTGAATTTAATTGGGAACAAAGCTTCTTCACCTCATGCTTTCAATCAGTCACATCCTTTTAGGGTCATTGCTATCCAAGCATGAAATCACATTAGTTTAACTGACTTTAACTTAGTTAAATTGAATTAATTAATTACAACTCAAAATAAACTCAACCGAGGATCCTATAAAGTAGGATACACTCTACATGACTCAAGTTAGACCCTCAAATCGAATTAACTGAGCCGACTAAGTCAAATTAACTTAGTTAACTCGTATAAGTTGTCTTGTGACGTGGAATTACAATTTTATTCCTAATTTAATTCAAGGGAAAATTAAATCAGGATTTTCTTGTTTCATTTTCAAAAATCCCTCTCAACAAGAAAGGGATTTAAATATACCTTGATCCAACACCTTTGGAATGTATTTTATGCAACAATTCTCACTATTTCTATTGCTACTGCAACATCTACAACTGAAAAGCATCTAAGAATAAACATGAAATAATCACTGAATCAATCTGCAGCTGTCTACTAGGAAAACTGTGATGCTATTGACTCTTCTACTGAGCCTCTTATTCTTCTGTCAACACTTCTCTGCACTCCTCAGTATCTGAATGAAATTGATCCTCATGCTACTGAATAGTCTGGGCCGCTGTAGAAAGGTAATGATCCATGAGATAGAAACACCTCAACGGACCCTACCCAGATTCAGAAACTCTTGGGACTATTGCTTCACATTGCCCCACCTCACGCCTATAGGTATGGCTACATGTGATCCCTCTACCCACTTAGCTCGAAATTCCCCCTACTGGAGGTCTCTTCTTGAGTGGATTTTTTCACTCTGTCTCCTCTCTCGTTCTCCAATTGTGGCTGCTCCACAAATTGTTAAGGTTGATTCCGAGGCTCCATTTTGAGAGGTAAATTATGCTCCCTCTCAACCACCAAGTCTCTAACCTTTGCTTTTCTCCTCAAGGATTTTCATGCATCTTCGACCTCAAGTGCATACATGTTCTTGAATAGCACATTGATCTGGTTCACCTGTCTCATGGCGATGTGTCTAAGGAAAAATTTTCCTTTGCTAAATATCATAGCGTAGCCACGGTCTTCCAATATCGTGATGGAAACAAGATTTTTCTTTAGGCCTGGAACAAACATCACATCCTTAAATCTGAGAGGGGATCCTGACTCCCTCTAAAAAGTAACTGTACTAATACTGGTCATGCTATACTTCTCATCATCTCCAAACTCAATGTTTTTCTTGAGGTCTTTCTCCTCCAAGTCACTAAAGGGATCTCTATTCCCCGTCATATGGAACAAGGAACTACTGTGGAGATACCACATGCTTCCAATTACAATGCTTTCCATGCATACAATGAGAGAAAAATCAAGCTTGAATTATGAAGCTAGCTTCACTAGCAGCTACTATTACAGGCTCTTTCTTGCTTGCCTTCTTCTGTGGACATTTCGTGGCATAGTGCCTGAATTCATGACAGTGAAAGCACTTGATGTTGGAAAAGTCTTTCTTCTTTTCCTCATCACCTTGGGACTTATTTCACTTGGAATTCTTTCCTTTTATGAATAATTCAAAGTCTTTTTCCACTTATTTGGATGAGGTCCCATCTCTGGTGTTCCACCTTATCTCTTCTTTCACCAAGTCGTACTGCAACTTCTCCCACTTTGGTAGATGCTCCCTCCCATTTACCAAATCCTGGTAGCTATGCCAACTCTTGGGAAGTCCTAGAAGTGTTAGGATGACCAGATAATCTTCAACAACTGTAATACCAATGCTCCCAAGCTCATCTCGACATTGGGTGAACTTGCTCAAGTACTGTGGTATTGTGTCGCCCTTCTCCATCTTGATCTTACGAAGCTTGTCCTTCAGTGCCAGCTTCCCGTGGTCACATTTGTTGTGAAATAAGTCTACCAAGGCTTGCCACATTACATATGGGGTATCCTTCCCATGGATATTTGAGACAATATGATATCTAACTCCTAGTATGATCCTCCTTGCCTGTGTCACACATTTCTTCCACTCTGCCAGATCTTTAACATCAATTGTTGGAGGCTTAGGAATATCATTGTCTATGAATTCCTTCAACCCATTTTATTCCAACACTACCTCCATCTTTTCCTTCCACACATTATAATTCGAACCACCCTCAAGGGCATATTCAAGTCTCAGTCCATATAACGACATCCTTCTGCCTTTGAAGAATGTTGCTACAAATTCGATTTCACCTGCAACGACAAACTCATATTCTTCTCTTCTAATGTGATTTATGCTCTGATACCATGTAGAAATTCCTTGTAGAATCAAACTACTTATGTGAATTTATAAAACAAAATACTTGAATCTACTTTACTCATCAACATAAACAATTAATCGATCGAGAAATCATGATGCATAGAAGAGAAATAATTCAATCAACACATTACACAATTATTTCCTGGGGGAAGTCATAGCTAAAAACCCCTACAATCTGTATATTTCATTATTTAGAAAACATGAGAAGATTACAATGATTTTCTCAAGCCCAAGCAACCTCTGCACTTTCTCTGTCTATCTCACAACTTCCTAGACAAGCCTAGGAAAATGCTTAACCAATTTTTTTTTTGCCCAAGATTGTATTTCCTTTCGTTGTTTTTCAAGGTAATATACCCCTATTAAATAGGAAATTCCTCATCTAGAACTGTGCAATCCATATTGGCCTTCCTCTAACTACACGCGTGTTGTCTTGAGGGGGCCTGACCCAGGTTCAGTGTTAATTAGCCAAACAAATCCCTACACTACTGGCCCATTCGGCATCAACCCGCCGAGCACAGACTAAAGTCTCACCCAAAGTAGTATGGGGGGATGCTGGAACCAAGTTTCCGCACCCTGAGATGTTTTTGATGTCGTTTGATTCCCTCTATCCCTACCTTTGTGCAGGGTGCTTCACTCTATGGCCTGCGAGAAAAGCCCTCTATTCCAGCCTTCAGTACCTTCATAAAAGGGTACGATCAGCCTTTGCACAGCCCTAGCATACTGCTCAGGTACTTTTGCACTACTATGGCAGCGTGCCGTACAAATTCCCCAATTAATCTAAGTGACTTGCTTATCTTATCAGACAATTATAGTGAAATCCGCGTAAACAAATATTCGTAAATGTGTTCAATTATTCAATGTAATTGCATTAATTCGCACATCACATAAGCATAATAATGGAAATTCATACATAACATATCAAGATGTAATAACAGAACAAAGACACAAGAATTGTAGAATATATCTCTTTATTGATATCTTCCAAATGTTTGCAGACTTTGTCCACCCTGCGCGCACAGTTGCAGGGGTCCATGCACTCAGCTGTGGACTTCTACCCTAGGCCTTTGCACACTTAGCTACAAAGCCTCTACCTATGCTACAATCCAAGACTTAGACTTCTTAGTTTAGAGCTACGAATCTCTTACCTTATTCATCATTTTATCTCTCTAAAACTACTTAGAGATTAGCTCTTTTTATACAATCCCATGGTCCACGGACCATGGGTAGATCTCTTACACTTGACTTCAGTTTACAAAACTAAGGGTGGACTACCCTTTATGACACATAATACCTTCACGCTCCGTGGCCACAAAATGCAGAGTCTTTACATTTTTATTACAAAATTTGACTCAAACATGGGATTTTAGCCCCAAACTACCCTTGGGGGATCCCGCTCCCAACAGGTCCCCAACAAAAACATCATGACTTTCCCTCGAGTCACTCGGTAGGTGCGGAGATCATTGCACGAAGCCCATCCATATCAACCTATATGACCGCTACCTCGACGGTTCACTGAGATGCCACTTGCTTCGCATCTTCCACTGTCTTCTTGGTGACTGCTCCTGCATTGTCATTTTGAATCTTTTGTTGCGTCGCTTGTAGAGTCGCAAGCTTACCTTCAATATTTTTTGTGACTATGTAAGCTTCCTCCAGCCAGGGCTTTAGTCACACCTTCAACAATTCTTCCTTGTGTAGCACTACGTCCACCTGTTCCTTCAACTACTTGGCCTCTTGTAGCTTGGCTAGCCTCTGTGTCAGCGTGATGGTTTGTGTTGTGCCCTTAACTTCATCATAGCACTGTTGTAGCTGGTGTGCTTCTGTCTCTAGCCTCTATACATTTGGGTCCTCCTACAAGCTTGTCAGGACCTCAAATGATTGCTCGAACAACTATGTGGAGTTTGCTACTGCACTTTTCACTGCCACGACTGCCTCAGTGATAGCGATCACCCACTGTTCCTTTACTTCCGGTGATGTTGAAGGCTAGGCCCTCAATTGCAACTTTGTAATCTGTAGGTTCAACTCCCACTGAACCTGCCCCATCTCAGTCTAACTGTTGCACACCCCTGTGGCCAATTTGTGGATGCGGACCTCTACTGGCTCCTCCTCTGGAATGGCCAACTTTGGGACCTTTCTACATGCCTCCTCAACGACCTGCATGATCTTCTTGCTCTAGTTGGTCACCTTGGTCTCAGCGGTGATGGAAACATTTCTCTATAGGGCCATCTATTCATTGTTGATCTGCTGCTTGCTGATCACCTAGAGGGCATGGTGCTCTCGGGCCCTCATTTCTACAATTACTCCATCCTGTAAGAGGTGGATTACTTCGCGTGGAAGCATTGCTAGGTTTAGCCCAACTCCCTTTAAGGTGATGACAACGGGCTTGTCAGCTTCATTATTCGTGATTAGTGCTCCATTTGGCAGCACTATCAGACTGGAAGCCTTCATGCACAGCATATCAACAACCTTTGAAGTGCCAATGGCCAAGCTGGTAGACATCGTACCGGCCTGTGACATGCAGGTCTGCAACTCCTGCAACCCGGTCTGGATAGCCCCTAGTATGATATGCTGATGCTGTTCAAATTGCTGCAGGGCCTTCGCGGTGACATCTCTGACTGTGTCACTGATATCATGTAAGTTTCCCTCCATCAGTGTGATAATGTCCAACAAGGTCTTGGTCACCTTAGATTTCTTTATGGGTCCTCCATTCTCTAGCTCTCTGGGTGCTTAATGCAGGTAGACATCTCTTGAGGGTCCACGCCATGCTACTCTGTATCTTCCTATTCATTCTCAAGTGAAGGCAACCATGCACCTATGTCAAAGCCCCACTATGAGCCACCTGTTTATTTTCCTGCCTCCTTTCTTGCTTGCTCTGCCTGGGACATTTCAGTGGCCTCCTTTTTCCTCTTTTCGACCAGCTATGCCATCTTTAGCTTGGCCTCCTCCTTCTTCTTTTGTGATGTGGACTTGCTTCAACCCATTGCCAAGTTTGTGGTAGGGCGCCACTCCCCCGGCCATTGATCAAGCACCACATCGGTGGCATCATCTATGGCCAAATACGACAAGTCATACCACTTCTGCATAGGGTCCTTCTATGCCCTGATTGATATTTGATGGAAATCAGCTTTAAACTCAGCGTAGCCCTACAGGTTGGCATACATCATGGGTGACAATCCCGGCTTGTGATTGATAGCCATCTTGATATTCATTTCCATCAAGATCCAGAAGATCTTGCTGTCCCGAACTCGCTACGCATCCTTGGTCACCCACATCGAAGCATACTTCACTCCTTCAGGAAGTTATGGCACGACTGAAGGGAATTGGCTCTCCTTTGGTAGCTCCCATGCTACTAGAACAATCGACAACAAGATCCATGTGTAGTGGAATGTCTTGCTTTGCTCTTGTGCTTCGCGGCAGTTTGCCAGGAACTCTCCACAAAGGTAGTTTGACCAATTAAATTGGACTCCTTCTACGCACTACTGTGTGAGCGCGAGGAAAGGCACTAGCACCTCATTGGCACAACACTTCCCGCATCACCCTCATTACAAGGATCTGCGTTGCTACCTTCACAGTGGGGTCACAGATGCTGGAGATAGTGTACCCATGCGACTTCTTCACCAACTTGAATTTCTCCTTCATTGAATCTACGAGAGCCTAATCGCTACCCTTGCCACCAAAGATCATCACTGGGTTCTTGCTTGTATACGACAAACATGTTATCTGGTGAATCAACATATCTGCGATGGGTCTAATCTCCTCTAGCCATAGACACCCATCATGCACCAAGCACAACAACTGCTTGATGAACAAAACTATCACCATGGTGCAGTTATAGTGTGGCACCTAGAACAGGTTCAACAATCATGCCTTCTCTACCCCCTTGAGCCACCTCCGTAGCTCCAAGGTGGTCATTCCCATATTTGTGTCTATGATGCGGTGCATTATCTGCTCAGTCGTCAAGTGTGGGAACTTCTCGTGGTCTGCCAAGTCCTTATCTTCAAGCTTCAGTATCAGCACCCATGCCAAACGTGGAAGATCGAAAGCAATTTCATCTGGTAGTAGAGGGGTTTGTAGGGGAGTCTTACTCTCATCAATGTCCTTTGGGACCTTGGACTTAGGCTTGCATGGAGGGACATACTCTGGCAACCATGTAATAGGGTCCACACCCTGGGTTTCAACCTCCTCTACTTCCATTCCTACATCCTCATCATCTAGCGGGATGTCTTCGATATCTTCTCCTCAAATTCTAGGTTTGTAGCCTTACCTTTCTCTTGTGTAGTGGGATTTGGTGGGTTTCACCTTGGTGAGGCACACACTAGTATGGCATGCTACTTGCCCTTCTTGTCCTTCACAGTCTCCTTGGTTGGGGTTGGCTTCGGTCTTGACATTCTTAGGGATTTAGGGATCTCCACCAATACTTCGAAAACCTTTGGGCCAACTTCTTTGGCCTCCATATCAATTTCTTGCACATTCTCCTCAGCTGCCACTTCTTTGATGTCCATAGCTTCTACGCATGTTGACATGATGCTATTCACTAGTTCTTGTGTCTCCTTTGACGTTTGTTCAAATGCCAGACTCGCTATCAAATCTTGAAAGAATTAACGGTTCATGTGCACTTGAGAGCGCAACAAATCAATTCTCAAAATGCCAAGTGTTTTTCGCTGGGTAGCCACTTGTAATTTATAGGGTATTTTGAATTCAAATCCGACCGTTCCCCCCAAAATTGGTTCATTAATGCCAGATTGGCGGAAGGTTTTCAAGGATCTAAGCCATAAATTTCGTCTTAAATTCCATTCACCCACTCCATTTGGCCTTAATTCTGTTGTATTTTCATGAATAGTGACCATAACGGTCACTTTCCAGCCGACCTACATGATTTCTCCCTGGGCAGCGCAACTCCCTCTGCACTACTACGGACCTAGTGACACTTCCTTGCTTTGTACCATTCACCAATTGTGTAGATTCCCAACCTGGGCAGTGTAGTTTATAGTCGCACATCTCCTTTCATCTTCCATGAGTGCTAACTCTATGCTACCTTCATTTAGTCACATTGCCGAACCACCGGTGTATGGCTTCAAGCGACTGCCATTCACCTTTCCTGGGAAGTGTTCTCCATTCAATTTGACCAGCTATACCACTCCTCCATCAGTAATATCCTTAATGAAATAAGGCCCTAACTAGTGCATCCTAAACTTCCCTGGAAATTTATCAAACTTACTATCATATAGCAAAACCAGGTCATTTACCTTAAATGAGCGCAACTTAATGTGTTGATCATGCCATGCCTTTTTGCACTGCTTTTAGACCTTCTGGTGAAATCCAACCAAAAATCTCTCTTCTTTGAGCTCATCCAATTGTACGAGCCTTCCCTCCAGGGCTCTACGATCCGTCATACATGTGAGTACTACTATGCATAGACTAAGCATGATGTATTCCATAGGAATTGCCACTTCAAACCCGTAGACAAGCCTAAAGGGGGTTTTTCCAGTCAACTTCTTGCATGTCGTTCAATAAGCCCATAATATTGTAGGTATGCATAGGTCCTAATCACTTCACTGAGCATTACAAACCTTGGTCAGCACATTTTTAAGCACTTTGTTGAATGTTTCCATCATCCCATTAGCCTGCAGGTGATAAGGTGTGCTCTTCTGGTGGTATACATGAAATTCCTCCATCAGCACGCTGATCGTCTCATTCAGGAAGTGCATACCATGATCACTCATCAAGATCCTCAGACAACCAAATCGCATCAGTACATGCTCAAGTAGGAACTTCACGGCAATCATGTCTGTGCAATCCTTCACCAGATGTGCCTCTGCGTAACGAGTCAAATACTTTGTCGCGGTGATAATGTACCTCACTCGTGTATTTCCTTGGGGCTGAATGGGTCCCATAAAATCTATCACCCACTTCTCAAAGGGTTGCAATGTCATTTGTGGATTCAAAGGCATATCATCCCTCCACGATGGTTTGCCAGTCCTTTGACACACATCACATGCCTTGCAATATGCTTTTGAGTCCTGATGGAGGGTTGGCCACCACAATCCTGCATAGAATATTCTATGCAGTTTCTCTTCCTGCATAATGTCCTCCTACAATGCCCCCATGTGTCCAAGAGGATGCTACTTCTTTTGAACTCTGGTACATACCGTTGCAATATCTTGACAGTCCCCATCTTGTACAGATGCCCAACAATGACAGAGAAATCTGCCATGCGCACCACTAATTCTTTCTTCTGCTGGACAATGTATCCTTATGGTGCAATACCTATCGTTAGGAATTGTATTATATCCTCAAAATGATCATATGTGATGTGCACTGCAAATAACTGCGCATCAGGCAATCCTTCCTCCATATTAGTGGGTTCCTCCCCTATTTTGATGCGCGACAGATGGTCTGGTCTCGCATTCAATCGTCCATGCTTCACAACAACTTCAAAATCATACTCTTGGAACAATAACAGCCACCTGCTGATTCTCCCCCCAACACAGGCTTATTGACTAGGTACTTCAGCATGGAGTGATCTATATACATCTTAAAATGGCCTCCCAACAAGTAGTGCCTATACTTTTGGAGTACATACACCATAGCTAGCCCTTCGCACTCAATGGTGGAATAATTCTTCTTCGCTTTTGATAATCGTTGGATTGCGAATGCAGTAGGATGGTCCAAGCCTTCTCCGCAACCTGTGTCAGTACTACTCCTAGCGCTATACATGACGTGTCGACATCTACATGAAATTCTTTCTTCCAGTCCGAGAAGACTAGAATCGGTGTGGTGACCATCTTTTCTTTCAATATATCCAAGCTATTATTGTAGTCATAGTTCTAGCAGAATGTGACATCCTTCTTCAACAATTTCTCCATAGGCACGGTGATCCGGGCATAGCCTTTGATAAAATTTCTATAATATCCTATATTTCCCAAAGTAGCACGCAACTACTTCACACTCCATGGTGATTCCAAGTTTAGTATCACTGCAATCTTCGTGAGGTCTACCATCAGTCCCTGTCTGCAAATCACATGCCTCAACAGGTTTCCAAAAGGAACAAAAAATAGACACTTCTTGAGATTGAGTGAAATCTGGTACCTTCGGCAGGTATCCAACATTAGGCACAATATTGCTACATGGTGCTTAACTGGCCCAAACGTAGTTCAGTCATCAAAATACACCTCCAGGAACTTATGAATAAATTCCTTGAAAGCAACAAAAGCTACGCGTGAGAAGATCGCAGGCACCTTATTCAATCTGAACGACATTACAGTGTACTAAAAACAACCCCACTTAGTCGCAAAGGTTGTCTTGCTCTTGTCCTCTGATGCGATTTTGATCTGGTGGTACCCAAAGAACCCACCAGTGAAGGGATATGCTTCCTGGCCACCTACATTGTCCAACACTTCATCAGTGAACAGAGTTGGGAAAGGATCATGTACACAAGCGTCATTCAACTTTCTGAGATCCACCCATATCCTTATTTCATCCTTCTTCTTCTTTTCCTGTACCACCATTGAACTTACCCAATCAGATTCTTCCACTGGATCAATGGTGCCTACTGTGACCCTCTTGTCCAGCTCTAAGCGGTCCTTTTCCTTATACTTTGGATTGAGACAGTATGGCCTTTGCTTAACTGGCTTCATAATGGGTTTCAATGTAATATTCACCCTTCCTAGGTCCTTGATTATCCCTTTCAGATCTGTACACTTGGTAGGGAATAAATCCTAGTATTCGTGGAGAAATTTAGTGACCTTATCTACCATTGCATCGTCCTAGTAGTCTCCAATCTTCACGAATTTGGGTTCTGGCTCTGTACTAACGTTTACTTGTTTTTTTCTTTCAAAAATGCGGTTATATCAAGGTTCTCAATCTATAGTCCTTGAACCTCGTAGTGACCTTCTGTTTATGGAATGTTAATCTTTCGTGGATCCTCATCCTCTTCTTCAATAGTTACATTATAACATTCTAGCACGTGACTCAGTTGAGTAGCCCATTTAGGCTGAATCAGGTCTAAAGGTTCCTGTGGTATCCTAAAGATTGTTGCTTTCACTTCTTGTGTACTTCATCAATACTATCAAACCCATCCTCAAAATTGAATGTCATCATGAACCCCTCATGTAGGATATTCCATTTTCTTGTCCCATGGAGGAGCTCGGTTTCTATATACCAGTTCATCGAGATGATATCCAGGGTGTGACAGAACAAGTGCACCCATTCAGGTTGGGGATTTTCTCCATAAGCCTGGGTCCATGTGGCCAAATGCACGTGTGGATCATCCTACCCATCTTACTTGTCTGTCATTTGATCTTCGGCTTCCCAAAGCAAGTTCTCATCATTCTCCTGCATTCACGCTAATCATCAAAGCTTCCCTTGTGCATACCCCACCATCTTGCGGGCGTAGCATGCAGTGCCCAGTCCAACGCATGGAAGCGCTACTTTTCTAGTAACTCCCTTTCAAATGCATCCAAAATGATATCTAAGGACACACAGTGCAGCGATCGCATCATCATGTTGTAGTTCAGCGTAGTCACTTCATGTAACCGGTTTTGCCAACGCTCTAACTCTTCATTGGAGTCCTAAGTGTAGGAACTCTCGCAATCCCATGTAATCCATCCATCTGTGGTTGGATTCACCTAATCCTGATCTCCTGCTATTATCTTATAGATACAGTCCAAATCATCATTACTCTCATAATAGTGGACTAGTTCTGTATAACACGATCCCTCAGCAGGATCTATAGGTACTGTTACACATAACAATTTCTTCTCAAAGATCATCTTATGCTTCTTTAGATTGATTAACTCATTCATATCAGTGGCCCAGTCAATTCCTAGGAGCACAGGATAGGGATTGTTGTCATGCACTATCTCTATCACTTCAAAATAAGCCATCGCGCTCACTCCCTCAATATCCACAGTCACCCCCTGCAGCCGCCCCATGGGGATGATCTTCTGCTGACTGGCCATCCTTAGCTAAATTAGAGACCATTGTAGCATGGGTCTCCCCATTCATTCCCAAGTCTTCTTAGGTAGGACGTTTATGTCTAACCCTAGGTCCAAAATACCCTGATCCATCTCATACTCTCCTATCTGTGTGGTCAGTCTCATCTCCTGTCCCGTTCTTGTTTTATGCTTACCAATCTTTTGTACTACGTGCGGCTCACCTGACGCAGTTCCATCGCATCTATTGATGAGCTCTTGTAACCATTTCATAGCCTTAATATCACGCAGTAACTTCATAAAGGTCTCCAGGAAAGTTGTGAGCATAGAGGGGTCCATCTCCCACTCAGGCTTATCCTTGCTTCCTGAGGTGGAGGCCTTAACGAATCTCTTCTTGGCTTCCATGAAGGTTTCACGTGTGTGCTCCAAATTGAAGTCAGCCTCCTTCACTAGAGCTTTGGGAACCCATGTGCTATCTTCTGGCTGTTTCCCCTAGTCATCTCTTGTTGTGATTCGAATTCTGAGCACTATATTTACATTTGGATCCTATTAGCATGGCTTAGACCTCATCATCTGCAGGTTCTAAGTTAAAGGAGGTGGTAGCACCCCTTTGTCATGTATCCTAGCTATCAGTGTAGGACAGTCTTCCATTTCATGATCCAACAACGTGCAATACTTGCACGATAGATGCATTGGATTATTCAATCATGGGCATAGTGTACTAGTCCTCTGTAATTATAGCAAATCAACTGTCCTCAACCTTTTCCAGGACCTCCTCCACCTCAGCCTCTTCCATGCCATCCCTGTGCTCTGTTCAGGGGGTTGTGTTTTGGTATGAACCCTATAGGTGGGAGTTCTATTTATCATGAATTCATAGCTCCTAAAAGTACACTCATCATGCCCTACCAACCTAAAAAAGTTGTAGAACAACTATTGCGGTGTTTGTACAAGCTTTTGTAGCAAGTGATAGTTATCCGTAGCATGTTTTCCAACTACCTGATAGATACCGCACCATAATGTGGGCCCCGCGCTAGGTCTTGCTTGAGCTTCTGGCCTTAAAGGCATCGGTCCCCCTCTTGCAATATAGTTCGCAAAGACTAGGCAATGGTACTTGTAATGCCCCTGACTCTTGCATTTCAAGCACCATACCTCCTCGTGCACCTCAAGTCGAACTGTCCTGTCCTGCTTCAAAATTTGCATCTCAAGCAACAGATTCTTCAGCTGTGCATGGATCTATTGAACCCCCAAGTTTGGATCTTGCATCAGAGTCGCATGTAGTCTCATGGAAATCTCCAAATCCTCCACTTGAGTGTTTATCTTTTGCTACGATAGCACAACGCTTAAGTGTGGCAGGAGCGAAGCAACAAACCACTCGCGATTCTGTCCATCCATTAGGTTCATGTTGGCTTCACGGATTGTACATTTCAACCTTTGATCTAGTTCTCAAGGCATCTCATCTAGTTTCATCATGATTTCTTTGAATCCCATAATCGCTTGCACCTTAGATTTAGGCCTACTGAATTCTTTATTCAGTGCTGTCTGGATGTCTGCCACTCCAACATTCGGGTTATCATTAGAGTACTTAATATACCAGGTTAGCTCGTGATATTGCAGATCACTGACCAGCGTTGCCTTATCTATATGATCATCTGTAACACCTTGAAATTCCCATATAACCCTCACAACGAACCAGAATTGGTTCGGGTCCTCATTTCCCAAACCTTTGAACAAAGGAAAGTTCACTGTATTTGCCATATTGAACTGTGGTGGAGGTGGAGGTGGTATGGGTGATTTTGGAGGTGATGTTGGCAAGGTTGGAGGTGGTGTGGGTGGAGGTGGTATTCATAGGAATACTTGTCTTATTAACTGAATAGCACTTCACAAAGAAACCTTTGCTATTTCTTCCTCATCACCTCGCGGAGGTGAAATCAATGGACTATACTCCGGACCCTTTTTTCCTTTGTTTCTGTAAGTTTTTCCGCTTCCCGTAGTTCTGAACATTAAGGTAGCTACATAACCCATTTTCTGTACAATAGCATTTTAATCTAGGTATTCAAAGATTTTACGTATTTACTCATGGTCCCTTTGAAAAATCACTGCTCTGCCTCGCTGTAGTTGACTGAGGTGTCCACCACGAATTCAGTCACAACTCCTCCTATGATGCAATCAAACCAATGATCGACAGTGCAGGCGATCTTATCCTCTGATGCTTCCAACCTTTGCACTAGCTCTGGGGTCCACACAATAGGACCATCAAGTTTCCACCTTCCTTGGCTATCTACTAGCTTCATGATTCACTCATATAGCTCAATAGGGAAGGAGAAAAAAAATATCTCATGGATCTCTGTATACAGGTGTCTGTCCAACCACTTTTCCTTTATCAGTCGTGGGTTTCTATTCTCTTGCGCCACAAATTCGTGGATCTTCCTATCCAACCAGTCTCTGATCTCCTTCTTAGTTGGATTCCAGTGATACGACATCACACATCTCTTATGGAGATTCCGGTCCTGACAACGAAACCATTTGTTGGCTTGAAGGGGCCTGACCCAGGTTCAACGTTAATTAGCCAAACAAATCCCAACACTACTGGCCCTCTCGGCATTAGCCCGCGGAGCGTGGACCAAAGTCTCACCTGAAGCAGAATGGGGGGATGCTAGAACCAAGTTTCCGCACCCTGAGATGGTCGTGATGTCATTTGATTCCCTCTATCCTTGCCTTCACACAGGTTTCTTTGCTGTAGGGCCTGCGAGACAAGCCCTCTATTCCAGCCTTTAGTACCTTCGCAAAAGGGTACGATTGGCCTTCATGCAACCCTAACCTACTACTTAGGTACTTTCACGCTGCTATGGCATCGTTCCGTACAAATTCCCCAATCAATCTAAGTGACTTGGTTATCTTATCAGACAATTATAGATAACTCCATGTAAACAGATATTCATAAATGTGTTCAATTATTCAATGTAATTGCATCCATTCGTGCATCACATAAGAATAGTAAAGGAAATTCATACATAACATATCAATATGCAATAATAAAACAAAGACACATGAATTGTAGAATATCTCTCTTTATTAATATCTTCCAAATGTTTACAGACTTTGTCCACCCTACGCACACACCTGCAGGGGTCTGTGCACTCAACTAAAGACTTCTACCCTAGGCCTCTGCGCACTCAGCTGCAGAGCCTCTACCTACGCTACAAACCAAGACTTAGACTTCTTACTTCAGAGCTATGAATTTCTTACCTTATTCATCATTATATCTCTCTAAAACTACTTAGAGCTTAACTCTTTTTATACAATCCCATGGTCCGTGGACCATGGGTAGATCTCTTACAACTGACTTTAATTTACAAAACTAAGGGTAGACTACCCTTTATGACACATAATACCTTCGCGCTCCATGACCACAAAATGAAAAATCTTTACATTTTTATTACAAAATTTGACTCAAACATGGGCTTTTAGCCCCAAAACTTCCCTTGGGGGATCCCGTTCCCAACAACGTGCCACCTGTACAATTTGGATGATTATACAACTAATAGTACACTACCCTTGAACTCCAATCTCAATTTGGTATCTCTCATATTTGACATGCATGAGTTATTTATGGATGAATTATTAGTTAACTAGTTGAACACATGAAGAAACACATCACTATTAGACATCCTACTAGTTCTGTTAGGGCCTAAATCTAGCTTACGCTGAGAAAGGCAGGTCTAGGGTAAGATTAAACCACACTTAACCTGGTAGCTAACCCTACTAGGTTGGGATAGGGCTCTCTCCTTTTTAATCTCAAAGAAAATATGGCAAGTAAGGCTTGAGATGACTAATATGAATACTATTTTAGGCTAGGTATGTTTGCTTAGAGGATTTTGTTTGATTTTAATGGTTGCTTGTCGGATTAGATGAGGAAGGCAGCTTTGGGTCCAGGAAATCAAATCAGATTTCTAGAGGTTTCTATGGGGCAAGGTAGGCAAGTGTTTTAACACTTTGAAATGAATGTGATGGTGAGTCTAAAGACTGGTGAGGAGTTGAAGAGGGCATGCAAATGTCATGAGCCCTCTTCAAACAACAAAAAACATATAAAACTAAATAAACCCCAAGGTAGAGCACTGAAACACCAATGGATTCCACCCTTTAATATTGATTCATTTAGTTATGCAGAATAAGAGAGATGATGGTACATATAAACATAAGATAAACTGAATAACTGAGGATAAAACAATGCTAATTCACATTACCACAAGAATCCCACAAAATGTTGCAAGACCTTGGTTCATTTCCTTGCCAAACTGCAGAAATGATGTACAATAGTGCTCAATGCATCCACAAGAGTCCAACCTTGAAAAATGACTAAGAAAGTACAAGATATAGGAATCAAACCACCTATTCTAGCCATTAGGAGTCGAATCATGAGTCAAGGAGCTGTTTCAACAAGATCTAAACTAGGAATTGAAAAATAGGCAGTGGAACAACTTGCCTCTAAAACTATGGAAACTGATTCATTCATCCTCAAACCAACTCTAACTGATGTATCTACCTCCTCAAGTCACTTTTCATCATATTTTACATCATAGTACATCATATCACATCATATTACATCATTAGTTGACCAAGAGATAAGAAAAAGTAAAACTGACAGCAAACTGGGTGAAATTATGAACAAACAGACAAAATTGGAAAATTTTCTCCTATGCGTAGCGCCACTGATCCTATGCGTAACTCCTTTTCTAGGCCAGTTTTGGAAGAAACACACTTTTTGATTTTCAATGTTTTAATCTCAAGAATCTACTAATGCAAAAATCGTCTTTCAAATCTTAATACAAGATGAATGCAATCTTTGATTTTTTAAATAAATGATAAGCAACTTAAATGAAAAAATGAATCAAAGACTCAAAAGTAAGGAGATGTTTATTTTTGCAAAAATGGAAAGCTGTCTCACTGACCAGGAAATAATGTAATCTATGCCAAGTGAAGGAAGTAAACCACACAAACAAGATATGAAAGTTTGGTAACAGAACATCACATACCCATTAGGAAGATGACAAAAAGTGAATAGGAATAAGCCTCAAGCAAAGTCAGAGATTATACGAAGCAGAGTCTAGAAATCCTAATGAATGAGCGACCCAAGAAAATGAATCATTCAAGAAACCCTAAGGTATTTAGGTCACACGGTTTAGGAGGAAGGATTTCAAAAGACTTGAGACCCAAAATAGAAAATCCTAACAACCAACACTTCTGATACAATAAAGAGGTAAAAAACAAGTTTAGAGGATAGAACACACTGGCCAATCAACCAAAAAAAATCAAAAATTGAAACTTATAGGAATCATCACAAGTATAAAGCTAGCAACATGCGCTGACAACAAATCGTCACACCCCTCTAACTAAACACTTTGCGACGTCATTGTGAGATACATCAGTTTGCTATGCCGAGCTGATTTCAGGACTCATCGCGACTGTTAGAAAATTTAATCGTGCTGTACGGGAAAAGGCACAACCTAGAAGACAGCCCAGACGTGACTACTTCACGATTGTCAAAAAATAAACAACGACGTCCTCAGATCAAAGGAAAAAAACAAAGGCTTGGCTGAGGGAAGGCCAGATCTATCACTCATGAGAGTGGGAGGACTACATGAGTAGTCTAACAACTTCCAGAATAGGGCATGCTACCCAAACAATGAAGGAGATAATAAAAAAACAAAACCAATCAACACAAAAAACAAAAGACAAGATTCCTAGTATGGTTGCCAACTTGTGACACAGGCAAGTTCCCTTTGCAGATAGAGGAAACTCCTTTAGCCCTAGAATGGGTCTAGTCACCGCAAAGACAATACCAAAGAAAATTTCCTTACAAAGATGGTGTTATGAAGGCCTACCTTTAGATCGATGTTCGATGAAGTCCTTATCGTGTTGCTCCAGTTCTTGTTCCTATAATCACTTATACTTGAAAACAACATGTAGAGAAACACCACAAATGTAATAGGAAACAACCAAAAAATATACTTGAAGAGTCAAGGAACCTCAAGACATCGACATACAATTTCAACATGTGATATAGGAAACAAGTTATTGATTTGTATTAATATAAATCAAAGTAAAACTTATAACCAAGCCTTGATGTCATAAGTCTCCTCGAAGGGTCTTGTCAGCATGTCTCCGTAAGCATTTACTTGTGAACCATCTCCCAAGGGAACAAATGAATCTCTCTTTAGTTCAAAAGGTTGATGCTAGAAAGTTCTCAAACCAACTCTACTCAAACATCTCTCAAGCCAAAATACATATGAGGCTACTTCCACACTCCAATAACACTCTCTACCTCTACTCCTCTCTTAGAAACCTAAAGCTTTTAAATTACATCTAGCTATCATCTAGTTACATCCAAGCTAGCTGATCTCATTCATGGAGGAGACATTTATAGGAGGGAGAGGTTCCATAAGAGATGGGAGGAAGAGCTTATATATTAGGGAAGTTGATAAAAGGTCTAACAACTATCCCAGAGGAGAGAGGTGAGCTCAACTGACCCAAAAAACAGCCCTAGGATGACCCATGAAGCAATTTCATCTTGAAGCTTCGACAAGTTGTTAAAAGACTTGCCAAATCTGGCTCGTTGCAGGTGCATCATAGGGACAGAGCGAAGACTTCGTTAGGGCTAGTGTTAACTTAACCATCTTCACAGGAGGGATAATGTCTGACCCATGATGACCCAAAAACATAGGCAAAAATGGTTCTGCTTCAGGGATAATGAACTGAGACATTCTTCCTGAGATTACAAGGAAGGTTTTGACACATCATTAGCAACATGACACAGAATAGGTGTCAATAACATGGACTGATGGTATCCGGGATCAGGGAATGCAGATTCGGTGGCAAATTACTATGTAACATTACTGGATTAGGTGCTCCATGTGGAAAATAATATATGAACATAGGGCATTGATCCTTATAACGACCCTTTGCTTTGAATTTGTACACCATACTTCTGATGTGGTCTCTTTACCTTTCTTGAGATCCTGCAATTCCAAGATCAAATTGGCTAACTGACCTTGTATCTATTGTACTCTTGCATGAGTATCTCCAACCGATGAATTATTGGGCATGGAATCCCCCCAAGGCATGTTTTGGGGCTTAAAGCCAAAGTTTTGACTGAATCTTTTTGTAAGAGCTCCGCGAATTGCAGAAACGAGGCGCAAAAGTATGAGAGAGTCACAGGGTTGTCCACCCTAGTTTTTATAATGTAATGTCAGATGGATAGACCTACCCATGGTCCGTGGACCATGGGATTGTATAAATAGAGTGAGGCTCTAAGTGTAAAAGAGAAATAAGAAATAACTAAAGGAAGAAAAACATGAGAAGTCTAAGTGATTGAGTCGAAGTGTAAAGTGTGTCTGTGGGTCGTAGAGTAGGAGGAGGCTCTACAGCTAAGTGCGAAGAGAGCTAGTAGTCCGTAGCTGAATGCGCAGACCCCTACAACTGAGTGCGTAGGGCAGGTTGAGTCTGTAACTGTTGGGAGAATCAATAAAGAGAAGTTTGGCTATAATTTTGTGTATATGTTCCTGGTTTAATACATGATTGGATAGAATTTGCAAGTATACTGTTTATTTACTGCACGATCATATATGAATGTTTTGTATTGCTAATTATAACTTAAGACATTCAAGTAGGTGAAAGTAATTAATTAACACTGGAAGATAAGTAAGATCTCGAGTAACAACACAAGATGTAACACAACCCTTGATTAGGGCGGTGCGAAGGTAGTGTATTAAGTCGCAAAGAACGAGAAGTGTGTGAAGCGACCTGTGCATAGGAACAAATAGAGGAACAATATAACCTCTCAGACATCTCAAGGGTACAGAAACCTAGTTCTAGCACTCTCCCATACTACTTCGGGTGAGACCTCAGTTTTCTCTTTGCGAACTTTTGCCAAAAGGGCCAGTACTATATGGATTTGTTTGGCTAATTAAATCTGAACTTGGGCCAGGCCCCAACAAGCCAACAAATGGTTCCATTGTGTTATAGACATTTTTGGGCACTGCAAACCCAATCATAAATGTCCATAAACTGAGGGCTCCTAAGTCCCTAAAAGAGTTGCTTCACTGCCTAAAGGAACAAGGTCAGCTGATTACATCATCTCCCAGAAGTTCTCCAGTAAAAACTGCTCATAAATGGTCAAAACTGGACCATACTGAAAACCCAGTGTAGAGGGTGCGATGCATATCACCTTCCCGGTGTAAAGGGTGTGATGCATACTGAATGGCCCCTCTGTAGGGTGCGATGTTCGGGAATGGACAAATGGCAGGGACAATTTGCGAGGCGGAAGATCATGGAATCTTCCAGAAGCTTCCCCTCTGACACTTGCCTCTCTGTTTTTGACCAGAGATGAGTAAGAGATCATCAGTCTCCAAGTGGAATCAAGAACTATCAGAGAGAGGACACTAACCAAGACTCTAGAAGATGACTCACCCCCTTACAATCATCTATATATGGATCCGTCATCACAGAGATCCTGGGGCTGGAATCTTGTATCTTGTAGAGAAGTGCTGTTGGTTTTCTGGTGAAACTTCATAGTGTTGTGTGATCTAAGCTTTACTTGAGGTGAAGAAGGGTTTTCTTGCTGGAGGATGATGCTCAGTTAGAACAATTGGTTGTAATCCTCTTGCTATTCTTGATATTAATAAAGCTATTCAAGTTTTCCTTCACATTCTTGTATGTTTGATTGTATATGCATTTGTGTGGTTAATACATATCTGGTCCTGTTTTATTTATGAATATAGATCTCTGTTCTTCAATAGTATTATGCTGCTTTGATTCCACAGGTGCTCTTTGAAGCTGGGTAGACAAAGAAGAAGCGGAAAAGATCTATCAGGAAGGAGAGGAATCAAGCAAGGAACCGAGCGCAAGACTAAGGTTGGTGTCCTTTGTTCCACTCTTATCTATTTTTCATAAAGGAAAGTGAAAGTAGTCTTTACTT
>APFE030816566.1:0-21233 GCA_000404065.3 Pinus taeda
AAGCTAAGAAGGATAATAAATTATCACCAAAGTATTATGGTCCGTACAAGGTGTTGCAAAATATTGGTACTATGGAATACAAATTGGAGCTTCTTGCAACATCTCGAGTGCACCCAGTTTTCCATGTTTCATGTTTAAAGAAGGTTGTAGGCGACAAGCTCCCAGTTCAAACAATATTGCCAGAACTTGACGAGGAAGGAAAAATTATATTGGAACCGGAAGCAGTAACAGAAACAAGATCTTGATAGCTACGAAATCAATCAATTTCGGAGTATCTTATCAAGTGGAATAACTTATCTGCAGAAGATTCCACATGGGAGGATGAGACTTTTATACAGAAGTATCCAGAACTACTCAAGCGTTGAGGACAACACTTTTTTTGAAGGAGAGGGGCATGTTGGGTCCCTATAATACTAGTGATTACCCCATTACTATGGTAGTTGTACCCCTTATTAATATTGTTGTGCCCCTATTGCCCCCATATTGTTATTACTGTGCCCCATAGAATCCCTCTATTGTTATTTTTGTGGCTTTATATTATTATTTATAGGTCGGCTGGTTTATATTGTGACTCCTTAGACTCCTATATATAGAAAGGAGGTTTTTTCATTTGAATCATCCAAGAATTGTTCATTTATGTAATGTAAATGAGGTTGCCCCCTCGAAGAGGCTGAATTCTAAGGCGTTGATCTATCTTTTCTATCTTTTCTTGAGCTGGTTTCATAACATAAACCATATGCAACTTGGTTGATCTTTTTATTGATCTGATAAGGTCCATAAAAATTTGGTTGCAATTTATTTTTTCCTTTTTGTTTTAAGGACAATTTTTTGTATGGTTGGAGCTTGACAAACACCCATTCTCTGACTTCAAATTCTCTTTTGGTTTTGTTTTGGTCAGCTTGTTGTTTCATACGATTCCTCGCATTATTAAAGTTTTCTTTTAGTATTTGGATGATTTTTTGGGTTTCTTCTAGTTGATTTTTAACAACAGGTAGATTTATATGGACAATATCTAGATCCTTCCATTTTAGGGGCTCATATCCATACAAATCTTGAATGGCGTCATTTTTGCTGACGTATGATAAGTAGAATTATACCACCACTCAGCGAGATGCAACTATTGAGCCCACTTATTTTGTTTTTCTGTAGCGTAGCAACATAGGTAGGCCTCCAAACATTTATTGGCAACCTCTGTTTGTCCATCTGTTTGAGGGAGACAAGTGGAACTCATATTTAGGTAGGTTCCTATGTGGTTGAATAACTCCTTCCAGAAATTACCCTTGAATTTGGTATCTCTATCACTCACAATGATTTTCGAAAAACCATGTAATTTATATATATTTTTGAAAAATATTTCAACGATTTGTTTAGCTGAGTATGATTTCTTTATTGCCATAAAGTGAGCATATCTGGTGAGTCTATTGACCACTACAAAAATCTTGTCCTTGCCTTCATATACGGGTAATCACTCAATAAAGTCCATCGGAATTTCTTCCCATTTCTGATTCGAAATGTTTAAAGGGTGAAGTAATCCAGGTGTCATAATATTTTCACTTTTATTCCTTTGACATGTGTCACACTCTACTACATACTTCTGAATATCACGACTCATCCCTTTCCAAAAGAATGATTGATGTGAATTGTAGTAAGTCTTAAAGAATCCTACATGTCCAACTGACAATGAATCAGTTGACACCTTGAGTATCTTAAATTTAAACTTGGAATTTTCATTTAGATAAATTCGTCCCTTGTACCATAGAATATCATTCTTCCATTCAAATTTTGAGTTGTTGGGAAGGTTATTGGTTATCACCTTTATTTTTGGATCCTTGTCATACTCACTTTGAATCTCATTAAGCCATTTAGGAACAACAACTGAGGTTGCAAGTAGTGTTGGTTCTTCCTCTTTCCTGGCTAGGGCATATGCTACTACATTGTCTTTTCCTCTTTTATGTAGTATTTCCATGTCAAAGGCAACAATTTTTTCAATCCATTTTTGTTGTTCTTTGGAAAGTGTTTTTTGTTGAAGGAGGTACTAGATACTGTTATGGTCTGTTCGAATGGAGAATTACTTCCCAAAATATATTGCTTGCACTTAGCAAATGCGTGTATAATAGCGAAAATTTCTTTGTTGTATGTGGACTTGAGACATTCTCTTTTATTGAGCTTTATGCTTTCAAAAGCTATTAGATGCCCTTCTTGCATTAACATTGCACCTATACCGAATCTGGAAGCATCACACTCGATGATAAATGGTTTAGCAAAATATGTAGTTGCCAACACTGGGGCATTAGACATAACTTCCTTTAATTCTTCAAAACACCTTTCTGCTTCCTCATCCCATAGAAATGAATTCTTCTTTAAAAGGTTTGTTAGAGGTGCAGTTTTTTTTTTTTTCCACTGGAAAAATCCGTAATTTTCATTAAGAGAAGAAAATTACATATTGTAAATGCGGTAGCATATGCTAAATCTTTTCATACCAAGATCCACAACACAGGGTGATCTGTCATTGTATACCAATATAATGATGATAGCCTATTTTACTGTCTGGCTTGTTCGCCTGTACAAGACCACGCAGGGTCAAATTCTCTATATATATGTTTTCGTAGATAGTCAAAAATTTTCAGATTTTATGCATTTATTTCTCTGAAATTCGGGACTGTTGTCCCTATTGGGCTCTCCGGTCTATATATGGCCTGTGGAAGAAACGGTACTCCTCAGACCCTTGTTGTTCCAATATTATCCATTCTCCTCTGGGAAGTGCCAGAGCCTCCTTGGATAATTGATCAGCGCAGTTGTTATGTTCCCTGTATATGTGAAGGCAAGAGATGTGATTGAATGCTGCCTTGAAAGTTTGTATTTCATACATTATATTGCTGAGAGTATATATGTGACAAGTTGTAATAAGGTTGAACCAATTTACAACAGTCTTCGAATCCCCATATATATTAATATTTTGACACTGTTGTTCCAGGGAAAAGTGTAATAAATTGCGAAGAGCCATTATTTCCGCAAAGTTGTTAGAGCCCACACTAAGCCCCATCTGTACTTTGAATCTATGATTTTCGTTTATATGAAGTACGAATCCTCCCCCACAGCCAATTTGGTTTGCTGCCCCATCGAAGAAGGCCCAGGGGGTAGTGAAATCAATAGTAGGAGGAGGCAGGATGCTCCTCACCCTGGTGGGAGTGGGATCAGGAAGTTCCGTGAAGGAGGAGATAATACTGGCTTCAGTACGCGGCCAGCACACCATCAGATTCTCTAATATATGTCGGTTTTGAACTTTCCATAAATGCCAAGCCACAATTAAGGGGAGGTTCAATAATTTTGAGCCTAGATGTCTTTGATTCCAATCGACCTAGGAACTTTGAATATCAACCCCGTTCCAAGTTCCAGTGAAGCCGATAGGAGCTGAGATGTTATGCCAGAGAGCTTGTGAAACCGGGCAATGAAGGAAGACGTGTGCAGTTGTTTCTTCTGCCGCCTTGCACAGGATACACCAAGAAGGCCCATATATCGCTCGATGGGAGAGATGTTCACCTGTGGGAACGATGTCTTTTAGAACGCACCAAAAGAAGAGATTTGTGCGAGGGGGAGCTTTTAATTGCCATAAATCTTTCCACCAGTTGCAGAGCGAATCAGGTTTTTTGTGCATTATGAGTGTGTTGTAACCTTGCTTTGGTGCGTAGATCCCATTATCAGCCATACACCATACTAATTTGTCTGACCCCTATTTAATCCTTATATGAGATTCAGTTAATGCTGATATGAAATTGTCCCATTCCATATGCCATTGTGGAGGAAGATCGAGGTGTCGGGCCGTCTTCCAAGCCTGTGAAAATATATCTGTGTGTTGTTGATCAGCAATGTCAGCAAATACCTTGATTTCTCGGGCATTTAGGAGTCTGATAAGTTCTCTGCTGAGTATGTGTCTCCCACCACTGCCAATCCACGGGTCGAGCCCTATCCTGCCTAAACTTCCATCATTTATTCTCCAGACCAAGTTGTCACGGATGAGTGGGAGAGAATGTATAAGTGCCTTCCAAATTGACGAGCATCCCTTCGATTGCCAGGATGGTAATCTGATCCAATCCAATAACCTCTGGGGCCATATACATTTATGGTATGATACATGAGCCCATAGATTCTGACTTGTCATAAGGGTCCAACCCATTTTGGCAGAAAGTGCTTGAGCGAAGACGGGGAGGTCCTTGAGCCCCCATCCTCCCCATTTCTTTGGTAGGGTAATCTTCTGCCAGCTGATCCAGGCGAATAACCTTTTCTCCTGGTTACCATTCCAGAGGTATCTGTTACAGAGCTGTTTTAACCGCCCCAGAATATTCCGCGGAATCCATGCAAGAGCCATCCAGAAGACCGGAGTGGCTTCTAAGACCGATTTAATGAGCACTAGCCTGCTGGCCCTTGATAGATATCTGAAACTCCATACATTTAGTCACTTCTCCAACTTTGTTACCAGCCAAACCCAATCAACGATTCTTTGACTGATGGGTTTTAGCCAATAGCCCAAGTATTTGAGGCCCCTATCCAAGGGGTGAATGCTGTAGGGAAAAGCCTACTGGGCAAAAATAGATTCTTGTACAGAAGTATGCGAGCAAGTGATAGTGGATTTGGATTGATTAGCGAGCATACCTGTGGTAGAAGAGAAGAGCAGAAGGATCTTTGAAACGGATCTGGTATCGCGAATGCTGCCATCCATGAGAATGAGAACATCGTCCACGAAGAGCAGGTGAGTGAGTGAGAAAAATTCTGAGATCCTGAGGCCCCGGATGTCACCTATCCTTTTTGCAGAGTCAATGAGACGACTAAGACCTTCCATGATGAGCAGAAAGAGCAGGGGGGACAGAGGGCATCCTTGACGTAGTCCCCTTTCAGAGTGAAAAAAGGGGGAGGCCGAGCCATTTATAAGAATGATGAATGATGGGGAAGTAATGCAGGCCATAATCTAGGATATGTAAGAGTGAGGAAAACCTAGATGGATGAGAATCATTTTGATGTACAACCAATTGGCTTGGTCAAAATCTTTGGAAAGGTCAATCTTGAGTAGGATACTCTTGAGATGGTTAGACCAAATGGAGCGAATGGCTTCTTATGCCAATCCAATGGCTTCACGAATCTGTCTGGCTTCGAGGAAGGCAAATTGTTAGGGGGTGATATGTCTGGAAAGGATTGGTTTGAGCCGGCTGGCAATGGTCTTTGAAATGATCTTGTAAAGGCAGTTGCACAATGAGATAGGCCTGTAATCATCAAAGGAAGAAGGGGAGTCCAATTTCGGAATGAGAGCTAAAAAGGTCGAGTTGATAGTGTGGTAGATAGATCCAGAAGTTCTGCTCTCTTCCACGACCTTTAGAAGATCCTGCCCCAGAATATCATAAAAGGCTAAATAAAATTCTATGGTCCATCCGTCCGGACCAGGGCTCTTATCTTTTTTGAACCATTTTAGTATACCTTCCAGCTCCTCGGTAGTAACCGGAGCATTAAGAAGCTCCACATCCTCCTCCTCAACAAATCTCGGAAAATGACTCGCCACTTGAATGATATCTGGTAGATTGGCTTCAGGTGGGCATCTGTGTAGCTCACGGAAGTGGGATATGCCCAGGCAAGCAAGCTTGTTGAAAGAGTCTGCCATATCTCCAGCTGGAGTAGGAAAATCCAAATGGTATTGGATACCTTTCTGCCTTTGGCATAACTATGGAAGAACTTTGAATTGTCGTCTCCTGCTTGTATCCAAATAGCCCTACTTCTCAATCGCAAATATTCTTCGCGCTCTTTAAGAATGCTGGCCTTTTGGTTTTCCAATTCTATCAAACGACTCTTGTCCACTGCAGAGATAAATCCCAGTCCCCGTTCATCCGTTAAAGTGCTCAGCTCTGATTCAATGATGATAAGATGAGAGGTGTCTCGGGCTTGCTTATCCTTTGCCCATTTAATTGAGAGGTGCTTAATCTCGGCAAGATTCCTACAGAACCCTTTTGCAAATGATTCTGTGCCATTAATGGGATGATTTACCAAATATTCAGATATCATCTTGACATATGTTGGGTCCTTCAGCCAAGTATGATTGAATTTGAATGGGGATTTTGGCTTCTTGAAGGGACCCTAAATTTCCAGATAGATAGGTGAGTGATCTGAAATGCCCCCCGTGCCCACCCATTGCTTGTAATGATGCAGCCTCTGAAGAAGTGTGTCCTTCATAATAAATTTGTCCAGTTTGCGGGCTAGTGCAGCATCTCCCACTCTCCTATTTCACCAGGTAGGAAGAAGTTTTTGCATGGGGACATCCACAAAATTTGTCTGTTCTAATAGGCTTGTCATATAATCTGATATTTGATCTATTTGCGCCGTCGATCCCCAAGATTCCCTGAATCCCAAAGAAAAATTGAGATCCCCACCAATAATAGTCTTCTCATCATTCAAAAGATTGAGATGGAGGAGCCTTTGCCAGAATTGTTCTCTCTAATTACAAGGGGCGTAAACATTCACTATCCTTAAGTTCATTCCCAGATCGGCGGTGAAAATATCCATCCCCAGGTAGCCTGCCCCCCCCCAAGAGGCCTCCACCTTAATGGTGCGCGGGTTAACTCCTATGGCCAGACCACCAGAGCGCCCAACAGCGTTGAGGTCAATATAGATCCATCCAGGAGTAATAGAATGCATAGAGCAGATGATATGATCAGCTGAGCAGAGAGTTTCTTGGAGCATAATGATGTCGATAGGATCGGTCTCGATGAGACGCTTCATGGCTAGTTTCTTGGAGGAGCTAGTCAGTCCTCTGCAGTTGTATGATAAACACTTCATGGTGGAACACCTCGTGGGGCATGTCCTGCTCTAAGGACCCCTACAATGGTGGACTGTCGGCCAGAGACAACCTCCGCCCCTGCAATCTTAATAGCCTTAGAAAGATGAGATTTCCTTCCTCTGGTAGGCTGGGAACCGGCCTCTGGTAAAGAAAGGGAGAGGATGGCGGACGTAAGGAAGGGCCAATGGAGCCCAAGGGAGGAGGGGATGGCATAACACAATGAACCATGGAAGTCTGATACAAGGGACCAGATACAAAAAACGACATGATCAATATTAGAGATAGAAGGGTGTAGAGGAGAAACCGAGACAGATCCGGCTTCTGCTGCTGAGGGAGCCCTAGATCCGATTTCTACTGCTGTAGGAGCCCTAGTCATTGTCGGTGAAAGCCTTGCTCCCGGATCGCCTGCAGGTGAGGAAGCCGCAGGAGGCTGGTCCACAGCATTGGGTCGGGGGGAAGCCAGAGAGGCAGCCCTGGGAGGTGGCGACGAGATCTTCGGGGAGTCTTCAGATTTTCTGATGAGAGGGCATTCCTTGTAGAGGTGGCCAACCATGTGGCACCGATTGCAGCGGAATGGTACCCTTTCATAATCTAGGATCTGTACTCTGTTGTATCGCCCCCACTGTAGGGTGATCTTTTCCTCGAGCCCTTCACAGGTGTCTAAGTGAACCAAGATGCGCGCGAGGGTCCTGCTCCTAGATTCCACGAAAGAGCAGTCATGATCCAAGTAGGTACCAAGAGAATTACCTATTCTTTTGAAAGCTTCATCACTCCAGAATTGCAATGGAAGACCGGCAACCGCACCCATATCGGTCCGGTTCCGATTTGTTCATGAACAAGGTCGAATAGGGGGCTCCACCTTTTGAGAAGAACTAGGGCTGATTCAATGTGCCAGTATCTGGCCAAGACCAGGTTTGTATAGCTTTCCTTCGAGAACTGTAAGGAGAACCATCCTTTGGGCAGGACATGGACATCCGGAAGTTCAAGAAGTAAATCCCCCCAGATCTCTTTTACCCAATGAGATAACTTTTTTGCCAAATATGCCCTGCCTCTGATGTGCCCTACCAGCACTGTAGATTCCATGATAGCAAGATCGCTAATCGTCGAAGCTTCTCCAAGCCTAATCGAAATATCCTTTGAGGTAACCTTGATACACTTTGATTTCTTCTTGCTGGAGCGAGGGGCCATTGGGTTGTCCACTAGGGGGTTGGTAACGCCATCCAACGGGGAGAGTTTAGAGGGATTTACATTTTCGGTAGAAGTCTTGAAACCTCCAGAAGAGCAGGGACCAACGGATGAAGTATTTGCAGTAGCCGATGTCGGTGGAATGGCCGAAGGGGGAGAGAGAGTCGGGGGAAGGTGAATAGCATCCGGAGAGAGAGAAGGGGCTTCAAAGATAGGGGGATCTATAGAGATCGACCCAGTATTAGGCGGAACAATACTATGCCGAGGAAATAAACCCACAGGAGGACGCAAGGAATCCAATCCGGCAGCGAGGGGAGGTGTGAACGACGAAGGGCTGGATGAGAAGCGAGGGTTATCGAATATGGTTCGATCTGAGAAGGGCTCTTCCGAATAGTCAACCATCTCCAGCTCCACGTTGTCAGCCATCCTGTCACCAGTTCGATATCTGAGAGCGACAGGTGTAGACTCTTACGGTGAAGGATTGAACAGAAGCCTAATCAGAGGTCGTGTCAGAGCCGCAGGAGCCGAAGAAACCCTAGCCCAACCCTTCACGAGCGCGCGTCATCCCGATTCGTTAGAGGTGCAGTTATATGCGCATAGATTTTAATAAACCTTCGGTAATACCCAGTCAAACCTAAAAACCCTCTTAGCTTGGATACATTAACAGGTTTGGTCCATTCCTTTATAGATTTGATTTTGTTAGGGTCCACTTTTATGCCTTTATGGGATATAATGTGTCCTAGGTATTCTACTTCTTCCTTTTTGAAGGTGCATTTGGATTTTTTTGCTTAGAACTAATGCTCTTTTAGTAGTGTAAGAACTTTATCTAGATGTTATAAGTGCTCCTTCCAAGTTTTACTGTAAATTAAAATATTGTCAAAGAATACTAATACAAACTTCCTAAGATGTGGATGAAATAATTCATTCATAGTGGCTTGGAACATTGTTGGTGTATTGGTTAACCGAAACAGCATTACTTTAAATTCATAGTGACCTTCGTGTGCTGTCGTTTTTGGTATGTATTCCAACCTGATTCTAATTTGATAATAGCCTGACCTTAAGTCCAATTTTGAGAAGTATTTTGCGCCATGTAGCTCATCCAACATTTCGTCAATAAAGGGGATTCAGAACTTGTTTTTAATTGTTATTTTGTTTAATCCTCTATAATCAATGCATAGCCTAAATGAACCATCCTTCTTCCTTACCAATACCACTGGAGCAACATACCAACTTTTACTTTTCGAGATGATCTCACACTTTAAAAGGTCTTGGATTAATCTCTCAATTTCCGTCTTTTGGTGATGTGGATATCGGTACGGCTTGATGTTGATGGGGTCTGACCCTGCTTTGACTTCTATTGTATGATCAATTTCCCTGTTAGGAGGCATTTCCATAGGCAAGTCTTGAAATACCTTTCCATGCTTCTGAATTAGATCGTGTACTTCTGGTGACTCTTAACTGATCATATTTGCAGATAACATTTCTAATTGGTGACATTGTACTACATAAGCGGGTGCTCCTTTTCAAATCATCTTCATCATCCGAGATGATGATACAATTTGATTATCTGGTGCTTGTAATCCGTGTAATTTTTACCACTAACCTCCCCATTTAAATCTTATGAATTGTACTTGATGGTTGGCAGCATAAGTGCCTAGAGTTCGTAGCCATTGGATACCTAAGACCACATCTACTCCACCTAATGGTACAGTGAAGAACGTAGATTCTAAATTAAAGTCTTGAACCTGCAATTTGACCTTATGGAATTTCCCTACCTTTTCAATCTTCTTACTGGCTACCATCACCTTCATGTTTGGTAAGGGAAATGAAAAAATGTTGAGTCTCTTTTCCATGATTGCATCTAAAAAATTGTATGTGCTACCCGAGTCGATGAGAACCACTACGTTTTTCTTCTTTATATGTCCTTTCAACTTTAAAGTCTGAGGTTGTGATATACGTGTCATAGCTGATAGTGACACTTGTGGAATACTTCCATCATCTAATTTTGGTGAGAATTCTGGGGCATCTTCTATTTCTTCTATGTTAGAATCCTCACTATTTGAATCATTAGTTGCTTTACAATTATATAGGTTCTTTGATTCTTTTTCTTTAGCACACCTATGTTTGGGGTCTCACTTCTCACCATAGCGTTTGCATTTGCCTTCTTTTATCCTTTGTATTTCCACATTAGATTTTTCACCTTCACGATGATGTGGTGGAACATATCTTGTATTACTTGAATCCATGGACTGGGGCATTCTTCGTCTTGAATATACTTTTTCCGGTTTTGACCACAGTATCTGTTCAAATTTATTTTCAATTGTTTTTTCTTTTCATCTTGCTACTTCTATTGATGTAATTTCATGAAGCTCAAGTTCTACTTATAAATGAGTATTAAGTTCGGAGATGTATGATTGAATTAGATGAGACTCTGATAACCGAGATACTCGTGTTACTAAGGTCTCCCATTCTCGAGTGTACTCATCAACACTTCCTTTTTGTCGTAATTTCATGAGTGTTGAAAAGAACTCTTCTTCCCTTACACCTTGGAATCTTTTAAAGAATGCATCTTTAAATTTTCTCCAACTGATGGTGAATGTCGTCTTCTTCCACCACATATACCAATTATATGCTTCTTCCATTTTCATGGATATGTGCCTAAGCTTTTCTTCATCATTGTTGATGTCATAAATCTCAAAGTATTCCTCTGCTTTATTCAACCATGCAACACCGCATTTTTCATTCCCATCAAATTTAGGCATCTCGACTTTTGCCTTTCACTGATATGTTGCTAATGGTTGAGAGAAAAAGGGTGTTGATTGGTAAATGTATCCCAGAGTTTCTTATTTGAAAAAGTCGTGTTACTATTTCCTTGGTGAGGCGTCACTGACTCTTTTGGAGATTCAACTTTTTCTTGAGAATTTGCTGATTTTGTTGAATCTGATGAATTGTGCTCTTGATTTCCTCCATCATCCTAGAGTAGTTGTTCGGGTGTAATATTCAGCTTTCCACACAAGGTATTCAACAATGCTAAGGTCAGATTATGATTCATTTCAGATTGGATCTGGTTCTACCCTAGCTGTAGTTATATTCGATTTGTCGTATCCCGAAGCTTCTTGATATTGTTAGAATGCCTGATAAACTTACTCTCGAAATCGACTAATTTTTTATTGAAATCATTGGAGTGGCGAGTAATCCTATTCTCTAAATCAATCAATTTTTTACTGAAATCGGCCATTGACATTGACGACATTGAACGAGTTTGTGGGGGTGTATATTTGTTTGCCAGCTTAATTTTTTTTTAAATAATTAAATTAATTTAATAATATGACATCTATTTTTTTTTAATATAATATAGTTATATTTTATAACTATATATAATTATTAAAATCAATATCGAAATTAAAATATATGTTATCAATCCAACTGATTTTAAATGGGGTGTGCCTTTTTGTTTGGATAGAGATTTATGACACGAGCAAATCAGTTGTCGGGATAGTCCAACTGTGTCAGACTTGGTCAGATGGTCGCAACAGAGTTAGTTTGGCAATGGAATGGAGCATGCAAAGGCAAAGGCGAAGGCGGCTATGAGCAAACTGGTTAACGGGGACAATGAGACGTATGATTTGGAAGGCACGTTATGTGGGCACGATAATGGTGGCAACAAAACATTGTAAAGCAGTAGTAGAACGATGTAAGATGGCGACAGCAGAAGCGTGTAAGGTGACTGAGGGAACTCGGGCGGGACTAAGGATTGGGGACGCAGGCAGCAGGTGGGGCTGAAACGTGGTGTTTGGAAAGAAGGGGAGCATGAAAGGGACTCAAGGACTTAGGCTGTAGGTGGCACATGTGGTGAGGGATCACAAGGAAGCTCCGATACCAGATGAAGTATAAAGACTCAGTAATAAACAAAAATACATATATATTTTATTAATAATTGAAGGATGATTACATTTTTGTGAGAGGCCCTGGCTATATACCACCTTAGGTGCCTCTTGGTGAACGGGAATGATCTTTGATCATGCCCTTTTTTCTAATAAGCTACAACTAACTAATTTTCTACATAACAGAGTGGAAAAACTTTAGCATACGGACTCTTATAAGGTTATTCTTGCACTATTAGAAAGGTATCTGTGTAGAATAGTAAAAAAAGGTGTTGCGCTAAAGTAGCAAATTTTTACCCCCAAGAAGCATCATTTGATGCCTCAAAATTCTCCCAGAAGGTTTCAGACCCCATTTTTCTAAACCAAGTCCCACTGGTAAAAGGGTCATGTAAGTTTATTCCTCCACTTTTCCACTCTTAAAGCATCAAGATAGATGAAAAACAATATAATGATCCAATCCAGATCACTTCATCTCTCATGGAAAACCTCAATTCAATCATTCAGGTGTTCTTCTTTAATCTCTCTTTCACAAGTTCGATTTTCATTATTTTTCACAATGTAATAATTGTTCTTTAAGTGATTGATATTCTAAGGAATCATGAGGTGCTTCACTATGTCGTTGGTATTTTACAAAAGACGAAATGTCGATACTTTTTTTGGGAGGGATGCTACAATACTTTCAATTAACATTTTCCATATTTTTCCTTATAATTAGGATCCTAATACTTGAGAAACGCCCTTAATATTGATTTCTCGCCAAAGTTTCCATACTAATCTACCACTTTTCCATTAAAAATTTGTAAAAATGTCATCATCATCATAATATCTTCATATGTCAAACTTAGCAATATCTTTTATGAAACATAAAGTATGAAGCTTATTCGAACTACATATGTGCTTTTAGTATATTTTATGAGTAAAATGCTAAAAAATGGAACCAAAAAAATAAAAATAAGAAGAAAAAAAAAATAGAACACAAAACTTAATGTGAATTAAGAAGAAAACACACATACATCCTTTTAAAATAAAAATGGCAAATTAATAACTAAAATTATTTTAATAAAAATTAAACAATTATTAAAAATTTATTATAAAAAATACAAAATTAATTTCTTTTTAACACATACACACATATACTTGGAACTATGGGGTCAATGTTGTATGTGCATTATGTGGACCTAAGGAACCCCGATGTAATTGTGTTGGTTGAAGCTTGCAATCGATCTTCATAGTGGAAATGATCCTAGTCCTCAAATGGTGTTTCTATGTATGTGGTTGTGGGGACTCATTATGCCACCTTCAATGTTATTCTAGTCAAACCCTTGTCCATAATCTTCAGGCTTGGGGAGGTGGGCTTAGGCGATGTGGTGAATAGTGCGGCTGGGGGATATTTCTTAACCAACACTGATGGTTCATCCTATGTGGACTTCAATGGGGCCTTAGACCTCATAAGGGAATTTTGGAGTGACAAATGTGTGAGCATAAAGTTTTCCTGCAAAGTGTTTGTCGAAATGTCTAATCATGATTTTCACTAGGACTTTCAGAAAGCCTCTAAAGTGTTTGACATAATTTTCCAAAGAGGAAAGTTTATTAGGTTTGTCATGATTGTCTCGTGTTGTTTTCCTTCCAATAAAAATCCAATAGCTCCATATTGGATACTTGACACAGACTGCCAAGGATCTACAGTATCATTCTTTGGTCCACCTCAGGTTGGCATTCACGGGACTCTTGAGCTCATGTGATCTCTAGGGATGATTAGACGTGTCAGTGGGAAGGAATTCAACAATTTGTTTGTGAAAATGCTTGAATGATATTTTCTCTTGGGGTATGGAATACCTTACAAAGTGTTTGGTGAAACCCTCTAGGATCAAGACTTGTGTTGCATGTCTATTGTAATGGAACCAAAGAATTCAGATCCAAATTTAATCTTGGTAAAACAAGGATTTGGGTATTTTTCTTCCCAAAAATTCCTAATCTTTGTCAATTCCTTGTCCGAGGAGTCTCTATGCATCATGGTTAAATAAATGGATTTTGTACTCATGCTTGTTGTCAGCATTCAGAAGTTGATAGGAATCCCTATGGAGGAAATGAGGGTCCTTTATGAGGGGAGTAATCTCAAAATGGTTGATGACCTCATAAAATAGGATGTAAATAAGGATGCTTCCATCTCTCTCATTACACATATGAATGGTGATTCCAGGGGAAAGCGGCCCTTAACCTTTAAGGTTGCTTCCATATCTCTCATTTAAGGATTCCCTTAGCCTTTGTTCCAGCTCTCAACCACCAAAAGAGCTCTCAGTCTAAGCTTTTATGGTGGAGCAACCTAAGGACACACAAAAGCTTTCCATGAGTGAGATTCTTTCAAAGTTTAAGGTGCCATATTATAAATGATGAGCCATTATATGTTGATTTAATGGATTTTGGCCCTTGACATTTTCCCTTCAGAATTGGATTCATCAAAACTAATCCCGGAATGTTGATTTTCTATTTTGCTTGAAAGGATACTTTGTTGTTGTCTTCAAAAAAAAGAAGACCGATAGAGGGTTTTCGACCAGGGAAATTAGTTTTGGGGCCAAGTTGGTCATTCGTTTAGCCATGGTTCTCATATTTTAATATGATTACTATGAAATCTCTGTCCTCTCCAATATGGGTAAGACTTCCAAATGTACCCCTTAATTGGATCTGGCTAGAGATACTAGAAGATATTGGAGATTCAATAGGTCACTTCATTAAAATAGACATTTAAAGATTGGAAAAAGGGTTCATCTCATTTGTCCATATTTGTGTCAAGGTGAAACTCAGAGAACGATTACTGGATAAAATTATCCTCATGGTGGGGGCAAGGAATATCTCCAACCATTAGATTATGAAAACATTGCTCTCAGGTATAGAATTCGTCAACATCTCGTGCACCTTTAGAATTCTTGTCCTTCTTCCAAAGGGGGGTCTGGCACCCAAGAGATGAAGAAAAATAGTCATGGATGGTGGGATCCAAAATTTAATCATTGGCTCTAAGAACTATGATGGTCAAAATAAGTACAAATCTCAGTAGAAAAAGTCATCTCTTGAACACTCAACTTCTCTAGCCTAGGATCAACCCCAAGTGGCACTACCTCATCCCTCAATAGAGAGGAACCTATTGGAAAGGGTCAATGAAAGGAAATTTGTGATGATTGTGCCAACAATCAACAGGAAAAAGTACACCCATGTGTCTAATCACTCAGATAGTGAAAAAGAAGTAATGATTAGGCTAGATCTTATAGCTAGGGAACTTTCTCAAAATAATGAGGATATGACTCCATTCACAGTTGGGACTGAGAATTTTGTAGAATGGGTTGATGTAAGTAGGAAAAAGGGTAAAAAAGAAAAACCCATGAGTCAGTATAGTGTATAACACCAAAAATGTAAATATTATATGTTGATATTATGATATCCTTATGTAAAACATTTTTTTGGGAATCAATAAAATTGAATTTATAAAACACACACACACACACACACCACACATAATTTAAAAATTAAAGAATTAAAATAAATTAATTAATTAATTAAATTAAATTAAAAAATAAATAAATTAGATAAATTAAAAAATTAAAATGGTGGGCAATGAAGAAAGTGATTATATGCATCAACATAAGGTGATCCCTAGCATCACTCTTCCTCCCCTCCCCTCCATCACTTCTACCTCCCCACTTTCCACTTGAAGCAATCAGAGGAGAACAATTTAGCTAGGTCTTGGGACACGTAGACAAGGGAGGCATGATGGGAAACATGGAAGGGGGAGGAGAGGGGAAGGTCTCTAGGATAATGCTTAGCATAACCCTCTTTCACATGTATCATTTGTTTTCCTTGGTAACGATTCTTTGTGAAACTCCTAGGTGCTTTCCCTTTTATTAATATGGTACCTAATGTGAAGCACACAACATTGACTTAGTGCATTGAAACCCATGAAAATAAAATTGGAGACCTACATGATATATCAGATCACTAGCAATAACTTGTCAGTGTAGCATCAACCAATTAAGCTAAACTTTAAAACTAAAAGATTGTTTGTGTGTGAATGCAAATGTTATTTTAAATTTAAAAACAAATTAAAAGATAATTCTATTCTTTTATAGCTTTTGTTTAATTTTTCTTATATTTTGGTAAGGTTTGTTTGAAATTATGTTTAATTTGTTTGAATTTCACTTTTATAAAACATTTTTAACCAGTTAATTATTTGGTATTTTTTTTGATAGGTTTTAAATGTTTTTATTTTATATTGGTTAGTAATAGTGGTTTTGTTTATTTTTGTAGTGCTTTTTTTTCATTGCATAGTTTTAAATTCAAAATAATTTAAAATGGATTTATAGAAAGTTTATTTTATAGTTTGTTTCATTTAGAGAAAATGGTGTTAAGGAGATTACTTATAAGTGTCTTTGAATTAAGAGTTGTGATACTAATCACTAAAATTAGAATTTGTGCTTCCAAGGTTGTTATTCAACAAAAGAATAATACTTATGTTTAGGGCCCATTAGTGTAGGTTCAAAAAAATACGAGGGATGTTAGAGATTGGAAATCCATTAGTGAAAACAAAACATTACTTACTATTTTGCAACATTTGTTTAATAGATATAAAATTAATATGTTGCTTATTAAAAAACATAAATCGCATATTCATAGAAAATGATACACTATAATGCACTTTTATTAAAATAACTGTATTTATTAAAATTCTTCTAAATGAAATGCGAGAAGTGGATTTGAAAAAAAATATTTTAATGTAACATTTAGAAAATATATCAATGAAGCTTTAACCACCATTTAAATATTAGTTGGGAAGGATCACTTTGGACAATTTGTAAACATCAAAGATACAATGAAAGTGTAAAATGATGTCCAAGAAGAAAGTAAATATCATGTGTGTTAATTTTTCAAGGTGTTCTATGTTGTTATAATCACTTAAAAAATTTCATCAAATTTCATTCACCCCAGTAGCAGTTAAGAAAATATAGATAGAACAGTAAACAGTGATGCACAATAGAAGAAATTGCAAGCACAATGAGACTGAGATTTTGGTCAAAGACCAAGGAAAAAACCCACAAGGGGGAAACCCATAATCAATTATTCTTCTTCTATTGGTTAATCAATATTCAATATGAGATACATAGTCCAAATAGTACATTTTGACTCTCCAAATCACCAATCCAAAACTAGTGAATAATAAGAGAAAAACTAAAATTTGGTTAAAGATACCAATCTGCAATTTTTAGCCTATGGAGGTTTGGTCAACCTCGTGCAACTCTCAGTTAACTGTTGCAGTCAATGTACCAGAAATGAAGACAGAACTTCATTTAAACAAAGTCAAAGTCAATCTACAATTTTGACCTCCTTGATCCAGATCTTGGGGGGTGGCCCCCAAGATCTGAAAAATTGAAATGGATCTTAGGGGGGCGCCCCCAAGATTTGAAAGATTGAAATGCCAGAAGAAAAAGAAGGGAATGCCCAATAAACAAAACCACAAAGAAATTTTTTACTAAAACAAAGAATGACTGTAAAAGCTACATTGTGGCATACAAACTCCTTTTACAAAATGTGACTTGTTACGTAGTATTTTTCAGTTACAATACCACAGATCAATTCTATGGGTGAATGAATACCATGGATGGATGTCACAATACCATGGGAAAATACCATGGGTGAATGAAGACCATGGGTGGATGTCACTTACAATACCATGGGTGGATGCCACTTACAATACCATGGGTAAATTCCATGGGTGGATGAATAATATGGGTTGATGCCATTTTCTATTCAGATCACTCCTTCAACATTCAAAAATTTGGTCAAAGCAGTCCTATAATTCTCTTCAAAGATGTTATTCAACCCTACGGTCAAACCCTAGTCAAAGAGTGCAGTCAACCTCAAAAAATCTGCCCATAATAGAGTCAAAGATTGAGTCAACCATACTCAAAAATTTGGCTTCCAAAATAGTGTGGTCAAATAGAATAAGAAGAGATTGGTCAACATAAACCAATGTTAGTCAAAACATAACAAAAAAAGTCAATTTGGTCAAATAGAACTCTCTCTCTCCTCCTTCACACATGTGGATCTCCTTCTGTGAATTTTAGATGATTCGATGTGTGATGATGATGTCCAAATGCCCTCCAATGTGTTTAAGGTGTTAGACCCACCAACATGTAAGGAGATCTCCCTGGTAAGAGGTCCTAATTAGACCTCAGACTGTTTGGTGTAGGAGTCCTAGCAGTCGGTCGTACGGTAATGCCTTGACCGCGATTTCGCATAGAGGCAAGTAAGATGTCCATGTTGGTAGCAAGGGTGTGAAAGTTGTGGTAAGTTAAGGAAGGTGCATGAGAGGTTCTAACACTGAGGGTGAAGTGAGTGCACCCCTTGGAAGCCTATAATAGTACGCGGCTTGGAAGGGAACACACGAGCAAAGATGCATCACAAGTTGGAAAGAAAGTTAGTGATAAATCCAAAGTGATGGTTAAACCAACATCACATTTTAGAAAGATTCATACATACTTATACAGAATAGCCCATACATGCATGTGTAAGAAAACAAATACATATATCATTTAGAGTAAACCAGATAGCATAGAATACAATACAACATATGCATGAAATGTGTTGGAATTGTTATATTAAGAAGTGTAAGTTCCTATCATACAATATGTTATCACAAAATCAGTACTGATGGCTGCTAATCAGTTAGACTCTATGTAACTATTTCAGACCAGACTCTTGGCTAAGGATTAGCCTCCCTAACCTGAGAGGGCTCTCTCAAAATAAACTACTGAATTTATCTTTAAAAACACTAAGAGGCTAACTCTTGTAATGAGAACTTAAATAAACAATGAGGGTTGAAATACAAACATAAGATTCTTCATTGGGCTCATGAGTCAAACACATTTCAGTAAACTATCAACTAACCATTCATGAAAGTCAAGGCATGTAATGTCTAAACACTCAAAACATTTCTCAAATGAACCTCAACTCATAAATATACACAGGAAATCTGAGCAACTAGGTGAATTTAGAGTGATTGTATATCTATAAAGCTGTAAAATATAAAGGATAAGACAAAGCCACATACATCTTGAGCATTTGAACAAAGTATGAATATTGAGAAGAAAAAGTAGTATTTTCTATTACTGTAACAAGTCTTTTACATAAGCCAATATAAACTCTGTTTTTTCATAAACATCCAACCCTCATTACATCAGAGTTTCATCTATATATAGAAAAACATTCTTAACTACTTTGAGCCTCCTCCTCCAGCATGAGGGGAGCTCGATGACTATCATTAACTACCCCTATCTATTTTTAACAGACTCATTAAATCCACAAGTGTGGAGCTGTAATTACAAAGAGTCCTAATCAAATTTAAATTCTAATTCTATGCTCCTCGTAACATGATTCTTTTCTTGATCTTTGACATCTGTCTCCATTAGTTCTGGCCGTGATATCTGAGATAAGGATGAAAGGAACAAGGTTAGCATTGGATGCTGAATGTGCTACTGGTTCATTGATCATAAGAACAAACCCCTGTTTTTCTGGTCCTTGTTTCCCACCATCCTTCGAAAGTTAAGCAATATGTTCCCAGCTCATTAATACCCCAAAATTGACGAGCATCACCATATTCCCAGATATGCTGGAAGCCTTGTTGATTGAACAGGTGTACAAGCCCAAATCCTCATATGCATCTTCAACCAAACCCTAACCACCGGTAATAAAGTACCTTTATTAAAGCTATAGCTTAAGACAAAATATTTCACCTTTATGGAGAATGCACACTTGTCATTATCTGAATGGCTCTGCTAGCCTTATGTGGTATCCTTGATGTTCCTTAGGCATTTTCTTCAAAAATTTACTGACCTCATCATTAAACTGTTTATTTTCTTCAAAAAACAGCACCTACAACAGTTTCGTAGCGCGCTACGAAACTGTTGTTTTTGCTAAAACATAGTGTATTTGCCTTGAATTGCTTGAACTTATGACTTCCTCAAACCTCTTCTACAAGTGTTAAGGACGTAGATGACTTCAAAATGATGGAGTTTAAACAAAATTGATCAAAACTTAGAAAGGCTCCTTACTCATAATCGGAAATTTCATTTAGCAGCTAATTTATTTAGCTGTGCCTTTAATTTTGCAACCTCCTTTTCCATGGCTGCAATTTCAGCTACGGCCCTCTCCATCTCAGTCATTTCTATTTCAGTTGCCTTCCATTGGTCCTTTGTAGATGTAGTAGTTCCTTCTTGAGAAATGGTGATTTTTTTATTTGGACCTTTTTTCGTGATTTCTTTTGCTTCTTCTGTTCTGGATTGCTTCTCCATTTCTCTTGCTTGTTTTCTTGTAAAAGGTTTTTTCTTTATTTTCTCTGCCTCCTCTGTTTTGGGCAGTTGTTCAATTACCTCTGCTCTGGGTATCTTTACAGCTACCCCTTCTTCATGCACTTTCTCAGCCTCTTTAATTTGTTTCCTTGTAACTGGCCTTCGTGGTTTGAACACAAACTCTTTACCAGGTTCATCAAACCTTAACCTTTTCGAAGCCTTTGATTTTTTAGTGCTCTCTGGTCATGATTGAGTTAAGTCAATGTGCATTGGCTCAATATGCACTGATTTAGCCTGTTCAAAATCAATAGCCTCAAGCAAATCATTCAAACTAGCCTTTGATATTGGACTTTCCTCAACAGCTACTGATTTGCCCCTCTCCTTGCTTGATTGACTTCTGGTCTTTACTCTTGATACCTGTTCAGCCCCACTTGATCCAAGTGCATCTTTCTTGTGCTCGACCTTCTCTTTTGATGATGGTTGAGGTGGCTCTTTGATAACCAATGGCTTCATTGATTTCTTCAATTGGGTCTTGTTCTTCTTCTTATCTTTTATCTCCTTTCTAAGCTCAGCTAGAGTAGGTTCCTCAATTGAATTTTCTCTTTCTCTAACAGGCAATGGGGTGAGGCCTGTCTTACTCTGAAAACCAGCCATAAAAATAAAGGAATTCCAATCCCGACCAATTTTCTGCAGACCATCCAACACTAACAGCTTCACTAAACCGTGATGAAACAATGATGTCTCACAGTTATCCTTCTTCAATTGAATTTTATCACACATCTTGCTGAGGCTACGAAACAAGTAGAATGGGATATCTATAGATGCTTTGCCTGTAAAATGTAGCAACAGCTTAAAATGATAGGAGTAAACTTTATTATATCTCCCTTCACATGTTAAATACTTTTGAATACATGTAAGGAGAAGTGCATAGTGTTCCTTCACATAATTTCTTGGCACGGCCTTTGTAAGATCTTCATTCACATAAGGCTCCTTCAAGAATTCCTTGCAAGGGTT
>APFE030816571.1:0-15764 GCA_000404065.3 Pinus taeda
CATTTGCAGCGCTTGCATGGATGGTGGCCTTTGGCAGATCATTTAATGTTTCTTCTTACTGTAATCCCTCTGTCCTGGATTTCAAGCATATATGTGACAACATTTGATCTTGCAATTGTAGTGGCAGCCAATTCCTAGAAGAAAATCTTTAAGTTTGCTTAATTGTGTCCCTCTGTAATCAAAATGAAAGTCAAATCCTCATATGGTGTAGCATTTTTGCATTGAAAAGAGAGAATATGTAGGCATAACTTTTCTATACACAAATCTATTAAAAATATATTCCTTACAAATTTCATGGTTCGGCTTGTGCCATGTACAATTAAATTTGTCATGTTTCTTATCATGTATGTAGTCAAACCGAAATTATATAACATGTAGACGATTTCAAATATCATTTCTCTCGTATTTTCAGCATGCGGGTCTCCATATCCAAAAATGGTTAGAATCGTAATGGAAAAATAGATTGCAGTAATATTGAGAATCCAAAGGCTTTGTTTCATAAAATATGGAAATGCAACACCAATCCATGTCCTACTTGGATCATGACATCTAGCAGCAAGCAGATATGAAAGGCATCTAGCATAGTGAACTGCAAAATGAAATTATTGGTGTTAACTTACACAAACAACCTTAAAACAACATGTCTAGAAATAGTTGAGTCAGATATTCTTCTCTGATCTTGAGAATCGAGTACTGATATGGAGTCTTGAGAACAGGGCACTGAAATAATTGAGTTGGAAGCATTTTTTCTTGGAAAGTTTCATGCCTCAAATCTCCCAAGTATTGGAAGAGTCGAAGTATTTGATACCAATGATTAAAATTTCATTTGAATAGCATTTCCTCTTTGTCGTAATTAACAATGTTGTTCTCATTCTGGAGGAAATCAAAGACTACCTGTGTATTTCTCAAAAGAAAACCCTCTTTCAAACTATATTGTTGTGTCTTCTCCAAATCAAAATCTTCTTTCAAACTAGATTGCTTAGCAGAATCAAGAAAATATAGTAACATGTCCGAATTAAGAACAAATAATAGATGTCCACTCAAAACTACCCATTCCTTTGAATTCCAAGCTCAAAACTATTCGGTCCTTTGAAGTCCAAGAAAACATGGAAGATATGACCATAACCTCTTCCTCCCTCCAAGTTACTAAGAACACTGCCACATGTGCCACAACTCATTAGAATCATAAGAAATAAGCACTTTATTTATCTCAAATCCAAAGGTATTTGATGGGAGCAAGCAAATACCCATCCTTGGGAGCAAGCTATCCAGTAGATGCAAATTTTGAACACAATGCATAACTTAGATCTGATAGTATTTGAAGCATATCCTTAACAGAATGTAGTTCAGCAAATGAGAACTTCAATATGAACATGTTGCAAACTTGTCAAAAATATAGTACAGGGGGGCAAGATCCAAGAATCTTGTTTAATCATGCAAATAAGCTACCATATTTACTGCACTTTATACTTCTTGCAATTGCATGACTTCCTTAGTTGAGATGATTGTATGAACTGGTTGCAAACTTGTCAATATCATAATACAGGGGGAAAAGAACCAAGACTCTTCTTTAATCATACAAATAAGCTACCATATTCTCTGCACTTTATATTGTTTGCAATTACACGACTTCCCTAGGTGACATGGTTTTCAGAGTTTCTTTCCTGAGAATCATCAATCCATATCAGATGCATTCACAATCAAAGCCCCTTGTGAATTTGGGTATATAATTTGTGCCATCTACCCTTAAACCTAAACTTATGTGTTACCAAATATAAAAATATACACATGAACTAACCCCTTGGGGATTCTTTTTCCAAGGAATACTTTGCAGGGAAACCTATTGAATGCTTGTCCACTTTGGTGGATAGTGTCCCTAGTGAGCCTTACCCAGGAGGAACTGAAAAATACACCTGTGGGCATGAAATTAGCCAAGTGCCCAGCAACATCTCCAACAACAAGTTCAATTAATCCCTGGCGTTCTATCAAAAAATCCTAATCTCCCAGGGATAAACCATTTGGGTTAGAAAAACTAAGCCATCAAACATCTAATTCACCATATTTTTCTTGGATATACAATGGATCCAATGATCCAATATAGCTTCATCCATAATCATCCACTTAGCCTTCACTCCCCTTTCGTTATGAGTTGCTATAGATCTATAACCAGAGTCACAATATCCTTGAGATTATTCTCTTCTAGTACAAATGTAACCCTCACCTTTCACCATAATAAATTTGAGGCACCATGCAATCTGTCTTCATACCTGAGGCTAGCTGCACAAACTCCCTAATCTAAAAAATAGTTTGAATTTCTTTTGATAGACTTATTGCTATTCCTTTCTCCATCCAATCTGTCCTCACACCTGAGGTTGTTTGCACAAACTCCCAAATCTAAAAAACAATTTGAATTCCTCTGATTTCTATACCTTTCTCCCTACATTGCAAATTCCTAAGAATCACAATCACATAAATAAATTTGATACCATGTTGAAATTGGATTGAGGAAATAGGCGGTTTAGTTTTGTTTTACTCTTGACTACAAAATGGTTTTAAAATATGTTGCAATTCTTTCAATTGGCTAAAGAGAATGTTCACCATTCTTCATGTATATTGTAAGTAATTTAATTGCATTTTTTCACAATACATATGAGTAGAGATAAGTATCTCCATTCCCTTTGTTATAGTTTTCTATAATAAATTAGGAAAATAAAACTCTATGCTCAATTATATTGAGATATTTGTGTGATCATATAAAATTCCTGTTAAGAGTACCAAGAAGACCGATGCATCCATATGAGTCCACCTGTTCTGTACTCTATTCTCTAACATGAAATCTAGAATCGCTTCTCTATACATACTCGTTAAATACATGTAGTGGAATTTTCCCATTTTCCCTAAGATCATGAATTGCAATGTAGTAGAATTTGCTCATTTGTTCTAAGATCATGAATTGCAATGCGACACTCAAGGTGCATGCATCAACAAACTGTTGATACAAAACCTCATGCTACTCTACGAGTCTAGTTAAGATTGTTAGCTGGAAACTCAAGTTGGATAACCATGTACATACTTATATATAAGCAATCAAGGATCTCAGATTTATAAATTAGTTTTAACTAGTTTAGATATTCATACCTTTGTAGATCCTCCAAATGCAGAATTGTGGGGGTGTAGGATATTGCAACCTTATGGATGGGCGGGATTTGTCAAATCCTTTGGCCTAAGAAAATCAAATATAGTTTGAACTATTGAATTCTCCAATAGGTTTAGATCATCCAGCCTTATCCCATAAAAATATCTGGATGCATCCTAGGGCTCCTGTAGAAATCACTGGAACTTGATGGTCCATTCAATAAATCCTAATGAAAATAAACATGTGCATAAAATCTACTTCGTAATAAAATTGAAACACTCTTTGACTTATCATTTATTTTTGAATGCAACATTGATTATAAGCATTATGAATTGTAATGCTGGGACTGCCCAAGAGTCTGGAATGTAGTAGGAGACAAGTTTACAGTAAAGAAACCAACTGACTTAGTTTTGTGATTTAAAAGTAATGTATGTGCTACTAATGCCTGGGGTAAAACAAACAAGTCATTTGTAATGAGACATGTAATTTCTGTACTTCAAATTTTCCAATGTGACTAAAACATATAGTGAAACAAATGGTTGTCCCAAATTTATTTGAAAATGAAATGTAAACATTCTAATATTCATGCTTATTATGTAATGAATCTCCTAACAAGAAGATACTAAGAGCACGAATAATCACTTTCCTTTAAAAAAAAACTTAGCTTGCCTGCTCTGTTTTACCCTTGTCTTTGTCTGCTAGTATGTCCTGCAAAATGAAACAAAATTTCAATGTTATTCTAGCGCCACATCAACATTTACAACTCTTTGTTGCAGTTCTCTGTTTGAAGACACATTCGGCAAAAGAAATAAAGCAAACCACCTAAAATTTCTGAAATTTTGGACTCTGTAACGTTCAGAAAGATACCTACCATAGCACCAGACACTAACACATAAAAATATGTGGGTGCTTCATTCATTAAAATGACATCTTCCTTTGGGGGGAAGTAATTTTCCTTCATCTCTGAAACCTTCCAAGCATAGAGTGAATATTAGGTTATTTTTTCCTCAAAGTTGTTGTATTGAAGCCCACTAGCAAAGACAAAAAATAGGGTCTCTTACCATAATTGGAAAATACTTACCAACTGGAAAAGAAAATCATGTGACACTCCTTGGAAAAGTTGATATGTTTGTTGTGAATAGCTTTTGCTAGCTTCCATTACAATATCTGAAGATATTGGACAATCCTAACTTAGAAATGAATCAACAAACAACATGCAAAGTGGGAGACATAGATGGCAAGGTATTTTTTTCAGGCACACAATTGGACAATCATAGGCCCTAGGAGAGAAATGGTAAGTTTAAAAGTCATGATGCAAAACTGAAACACCAACTACATTGATCTGGAGTTTTGAAGTGTGGCAATGCAGGAAGAATTTGTGTTGAGGAGACATTCATGAAAAAATTGCAAGTGTGCTTGATATTGCAAGTTGAATGCCAAAATTGCAGTACTTCAGTTCTGATCTATGATAAGATTTGTGCCAAGAATCCATGATAGACACAATAGGAACCCACTCTAGCATGGCAATTAAACATGTGGCATTCAACGTTGTGAAGAGTACTGTGATTGTAGAAAATGTATGGAAAACCATGGAAAAATGGATAAAGAAGCTGGAGTGGGAAGGTGCTGCATGCATGTCTATTGACCTGCTAATAAGAGAAGAGAACAATCCATGTGCTATGGATTCCTAGAGTAGCTTGGAGGTGAGATTTTGAGGATAATTCTGAATAAAAGGGACACCAAGGAAGCTAGAATTGCAGAACTCCCAAAGTAGTTAATCTGAGGTTTTGATACTAACTGATATTAGTACAGTCAACAACAATGCAAAATACTTACAAATGTGAAAAAAAGAATGCGAGTTATAAAAGAATATCGTTGTAACTATGCATGATGTACACTCTATATTGTATTAGGTATTTATGAAAGCACAAAATTGGTGGAGAGCGATCAACTTTGGCCAAGATTCTCAGGGTCACGAAATAAAAATTATAGAGTTAGGTGAGTGATCATTGTTTACCAAGTCGTACATGATATATTCACAATGAGGTGGGCGGGATACAAAATATAAAAATCCATTTCTATACATATTTGGTTTAAGTACACTAGGAATTAGTGACCAAGTCTCATCAGTAACTCCTTATCTTTCCATTCAGGATTGCCTCCAACAATTAGTTAAACATAGTGGAGATTAAGTTAAAAATAACAGCATATGTGTGTCATGGATGTTACTAAAAATTATCCATAACAAAACTTAACAACTTTTGGTTCAAAGGGCAGGAATTCTTTAGTCTCATTCACCTTAATTTAGCTAACACTCGGAACTGTGAATTGGCTGTAACAATTCCACACATTTTCAGAGTCATGGGGAGATGTTTTATGTTGATCAATTTTTCCTGTGATTGCAGTCATAAAGTTGGTGAAAAAATAGATACGAGAGTTGAAGGTACATCTTTTTCAAATGACTCTGTATTAGCTGAAGGTATAGTAGCTAAACATGGGAGATTGTGGAATCCATAAGAAAATCATAATATGCAAGCAATTGAAGGGCTATCTTTGTAAAAATAATAAAAAACAACCACGCAGAAACAAATTGAACCATTTCACATCCTGCTCACAAACTCAAACTAAACAATTTTTAGACCCGCGCATTCTGTTAGTGGATATCACAATGAGACTTTTCAAAACATTAGATACCTCAGTGTCATACAAGGGATGAACAAAGAGAAATCCTAGATAAAATGGAGACTTCTGACTTATTTTAAGTTTGATACATTATAGGTGCTAAATGCTTTTTCTAACCCTAGCGTCGCTTCTGATCCTAAAAGAATTCCACAATGTTCTGATTTTTATTGAGAGCTGAGAAAGTGTTAAACATGGGTACAAACTCATAATGTTAAAGAGGAGTATACTCTGAATATAATATTTATCCCACGTGTCTATCTAGTCCTGTCAGTAAATCTAAAATAACTGATCTCACCATTGGTTTAGGAGCCTATAATACAATTGGATGGATATGAACTCAATTACATCTCAGAAAACATGGGAAGACAATCATATGGGTGGAAATGCTAAACTTACATAAAGTTGAAAAAAACAAATGCCTGGTCCAGTTGAAGCAACCTCTTCAACACTTGATGTAGCCCATGAAGAAAGCGTCTACAACAAATATGTCCAAGCCTCAATTTTTATCAACACAACAAACTATTTCAACATCCAAAATCATTATAATTTCTTAAATCCTTAATAGCTAGAAGGAAATTAAAACATTCAGAAGATCGATCCCACAAAGAGAAGACCGATGCCAAAACCATTATAGTTCCAACAGCTCTTGTAGTAGCATACTCTCCTGTAAAAGATGATGGATTCACTTTCAGAAAATATATGCATCAAAATAAGATGTTAAATGTAATACAATAATCTAATGCATACCTTCGAGATGAGCCATCTTTTGCATGGCAGTTGGAGCAATCATAATAGGCATTGATATCTTGAATCCCAACACAGTGGTACTCAGATCCACCTTTGTTACATCAACCAATATACAGGGACGGAACCTAATACATACAACATCAACCAAAATCTTTGTAATAATGACAATTCCTCTGATGCTTGTAATGAATAGGTGCCATAATGTTCAAAAGTTTGGCCCAAGACAAGGTGACTAAAATTGAAAATTATAGCTATTCAATGTTTATCTAATCTGATCGCAGTCATAAAGTTGGTGAAAAAATAGATACGGGAGTTGAAGGTACATCTTTTTCAAATGACTATGTATTAGCTGAAGGTACAATAGCTAAAAAGGGGAGACTGTGGAATCCACAAGAAACTCATAATATGCAAGCAATTGAAGGGCTATCTTTGTAAAAAAAATAAAAAACAACCATGCAGAAACAAATTAAACCATTTCACATCCTGCTCACAAACTCAAACTAAACAATTTTATACCCATGCCTTCTGTTAGTGGATATCACAATGAGACTTTTCAGAACATTAGATACCTCAATGTCTCACAAGGGATGAACAAAGGAGAATCCCAGATAAAATGGAGACTTCTGACTTATTTTAAGTTTAATACATTATAGGTGCTAAATGTTTTTTCTAACCCCAGTGTCGCTTCGAATCCTAAAAGAATTCCACAATGTTCTGATTTTTATTGAGAGCTGAGAAAGTGTTGAAACATGGGTACAAACTCATAACGTTAAAGAGAAGTATACTCTGAATATAAGATTTATCCCACGTGTCTACCTAGTCCTATCAACGAATCTAAAATAGAATGAATTTTCACCTATTTCTAATGTCAGACTCCCTCCGCCCAAGTCGAGGTGTGTCCACAGTCAGTGCAATTTCCTTAAAACCAGCCCTCTCCACTCTTCTAACAAGTTGTGCAACAACATTCCTATTCTTGTAAACCTACCAGCAATGACATCTAAATTTTAACACCACTCATACATCCACATTTAGTAAACCCAACGCAATATAACTGATCTTACCATTGGTTTAGGAGCCTATAATACAATCGGATGGATATGAACTCAATTACATCTCAGAAAACATGCGAAGACAATCATATGGGCGGAAATGATAAACTTACATAAAGTTGGAAAAAGCGAATGCCTGGTCCAGTTGAAGCAATCACTTCAACACTTGATGTAGCCCATGAAGAAAGTGTCTACAACAAATATGTCCAAGCCTCAATTTTTATCAACACAACAAACTATTTCAAAATCCAAAATCATTATAATTTCTTAAATCCTTAATAGCTAGAAGGAAATTAAAACATTCAGAAGATCAATCCCACAAAGAGAAGACCGATTCCCAAACATTAAACACTGATGTCAATTTCTTAAACACGAGAGAAGGCATATTGTAAGAAATTAAATAATATAAGGTGCAATAGAAGTATAGTTTGGACCTTAAAGATACTCACATTTGCAAAAGCCCTGCTCAACTTTTGTAGCAAGTTAACAAGTGCATGACTTTGAACAAGCTACTTTCCAACACTATAAAAACCTTTGGTGGATGCTGTTACAGTCACCAACTTTCCATTGCAAAGCTTCACCTCAGGGGAAATGGCATGAGAAATATAAGAAATCTACAGAAGAAACAATTCAGTTCCTAGCCATTATGGAGGTGAAGCTCAAAATTAGTGCAGGATTGGATAAGAAGTGCTCACGTCTATAGAAATTTGCAAAAGCCTTGCTCAACTGCTGTAGCAAGTTGACAAGTGCATGAATTTGAACAAGTTGCTTTCCAACACTATAAAAACCTTTGGTGGATTCTGTTACAGTCACCAACTTTCCATTGCAAAGCTTCACCTGTATATCAGGGGAAATGGCATGACAAATATAAGAAATCTACAGAAGAAACAATTTAGTTCCTAGCCATTATGGACGTGAAGCTCAAAATTAGTGTAGGATTGGATAAGAAGCGCTCATGTCTATAGAAAAAAAATCTCTAGGATGTTTGTCTTCAACAGATTGCCTTGTGGACTTCCTTATGACTGTACATCCCAATGTCATTAGTCACTAAAATACTATTCGTAATTCGCTTTTTTTCCCTTCAAAGTTCTAACTCATAAGCTCCAAAGAAAATCAACAAATTAAATTTGGCAATGTGCACATTGTTTGCCATGCTTCACAGTTCAAAATTTTCTGGAATCTTTGCATTACAATCAAATAAAGAACCATAGTTTGATGGCCTGAAGAGTACATGGAAAATCTTTCAACATCATATCCATATTTGTATGGGATATATGCATTCTCATAATATTTCTATTATACACAAGATGAAAACTACTACTTTCAAATTATAAAAATGGCAGGGAACGATATACTAACATTTGATAGGAGGCAAGAGATGTGAGAATGAGAAGAATTCATAGAACTAGCCAAGTTTAGAGGGAGGACACATTCCTGTCATATCCCCTTTATCTGTGGCCTCTTTGGCAGAAGCCATAGCTGCAATGGCCTCAGATTTCCCCTCTTTCAAGGATTTCTTTCTTCCTTCACCCTTAGAAGAATGTTGGTTTGAGTTCTCCTCTCCATCATTTTCTTTTTCACTAGCCTCAACCTTACCTTCAACTTTTTGAAAGGTCTTTGGTTTATTGTTTTTTCCATCCTTTTTTGCTTCTTTTATTTCTTTATTGCTAGGTAAGGTTTCTTTAGAGCAACATCATTGTTTTGTTCAGCCACATTCTCTGTCATTGAGTGAGCTGATTCTTTTCCACCTCCCTGCCCAGACCGAGGTTCCCCTTTCTTTCCTGAAGAACCAAAGCATGTTGTACATGCAACAATGTCCAGTAATCTTCTAATGTGTGCAACTGCATGCTCTTCAGTGTAGTCCTATGCAAAGGAAAAATAAATGAAAATCATATATAGAGTATTATGCAAACTTTGAGTATAAACAATGCATATTCTTCTTTGCATATATATTTGAAGCACGTATGCAAGTAGAAATTCAGTTTAGATCACTTCAAGAAACAAGAGAACAATTTTCTAATATTATGGTTTAACATTATTTCTGACCCCTTTTCAAGATAAAGATATTTATATTTTAAAGAAAGGAAAGACAAAATTTCTAGCTATCTCCCCTGACTTGTTCAGATGGGGGAGTAGAGTTATTGGTTACCTTCTACAATAGTAAGGGCACAGGGCTTCAAGGTTGCAACATCTGCTGAATCCCTCAACCTGTTGCCACGAACTTGGTATAATTCAAGTTTTTACCAAGTCATGGATACTTCAAGAAAACTAAGATGGCCAATGTTGCCATGGTCACACTTAAGCTTTACAAACTAATAATAGAACCAGTTTCACTGTACATGGCTATTTCTATCTTGACACGAACACCTGTGTTGCTAATGCAAGTAGGGTCATACGACATGATATATTGAACAGAACCAATCAATTGCAATCCACCAGCCTATCAAACAATCCCATTATTTAATGAGCTTCTGAACTACTGATTTTCTTACCTCATGGGATAAAGAATAGTTGGTCAGATGGCATGTCTCCACATTCACAGCTAATAATCGACATAAATCAAGAATAGGGTCTGTGGAAATTCCATGTTTCCATAAAACAAACATATATTAAAATCTACTGTCGAACCAAACATAACTATCCATAGGTCTGGATGCTGCAAGATTGGATTATATTCATCATAATTCTTAAAGCTGGATCGGACATCTATGACAAGACTTATGTTACCACCTACCGTCATAAGCACTAGATAATTTTTTTTTTATGAGATAGTGTACCTTTAAAATAACTTGAGAATCATCTGGAGTGTTCACTGTGATGTCTAGCATAGTAGACAGGATTGCAAGCAACAAACGATACGATATAGTCATTGGTTGCCACCATAAAAATTTCTTATTTTTAAAAGCAAATGAAGACCTCATATTTTTATTGATATAAAAGTACTAAGATCAGATGAACTTCTGAATAGCCAAGAAGCTTCCCACAGCTGGTCTTTGCCTTTTCAACCAATTAATCACATCGAGATCAGAGAGAACAACCACCGAAACGCAATGACAGGGCATCAGAGAGTACCCACAACACGGCCCATGTGATGCCACAGCCAAAATAATTGGAAAAAGGATACAGAGTATTTCTTGAAGATGTAAATCATAATATGACTCATCACAAATAATTTTTCTAAGATTCATAAGGTTACAAGCAAAGGCAGGAACTCAACCCCAAGATTTCTCCAGGTGCTTCTCTATCCATTTTCATTCTATTCAAACACAATACTGAAGAATTATTTGAAATATCCCTCTACCAGGACTATTACAAACCTTCCAACTCAATGATCTGTCAATTTGACCTGCAACATATGATGCCAGTCGAGAATCCGCTGTCTGCAAGAAAAAACCAACTTAAGGAAGAAGTCTGGACCTTGAATATAGGAAGAACTAAAAACAACATCCTTCTATTTAAAGAACTCATAAAATGGAACACATACCTTCTCCATTTTCCCAAGATCCAAACCTTCGAAATTCTTTAAGGTAAGATATGGAGGCAATGAGAATCAACATTTTTGACAAAGAAAAATAAATAGAAGTAAAAAACAATTATGGACCCAGAATTAAATCTCAACAAAGAGGTGTGCCTTAATGTCTAGCATGTATGAGTGGATATGACAATGAGACTTTTCAGAACATTAGATACCTCAGTGTCAGACAAGGGATGAACAAAGAGGAATCCCAGATAAAAGAGAGACTTCTGACTTATTTTAAGTTTGATACATTATAGGTGCTAAATTCTTTTTCTAACCCTAGTGTCACTTCCGATCCCAAAAGAATTCCACAATGTTCTGATTTTATTGAGAGCTAGATTGTTATCAACTAACCTTGGTGGCATTTCATATTATAGTGAATTTTCATTTGCTATTATTCCAAATAGTCTGCATGCTTATTCAAAAGTATCCCACTGGCTTGGTAATTGCTCAAGTCCCTGAAATTGAAGCCATCACCAGTGAGGTTGATTTCTCCATGCCTTTTAGAATGACCGTGTATGAAACTGTAGACCTTGAAAGTATTTTTTATATTTTTTGAAGGATACAAACACCAGGAATAAGAAAATGAAGGAAAGTGAAAGTTGCAGGTTTTTTTTGGCAGAAGCATCATAGATGTGCACGAAGGTTGTTACATCAAAGAACTAAAGAGCGATTATACAAGATCCCCATCTCTACATAAGCAAGGAGAGCTAGAATATAGAGTTTGGTTCCAACTTCAAGAAATATAACTTTGAAAGTGAAAACAAGAAGTTTAGGAATAGGAATCAACGTTTTGTGAGGTGTCAAATTATTTGGGATTCTTTGAGTTTGTCAGCAAATCTAAAATAGAATTAATTTTCACAACCTATTTCTAATGTCAGACTCCCTCTGTCCAAGTCAGGGTGTGTCCACAGAATTGCCTTAAAACCAACCCTCTCCACTCTTCTAACAAGTTGTGCAACAACATTCCTATTCTTGTAAACCTGCCAACAATGACATCTAAATTTTAACACCACTCATACATCCACATTTAGTAAACCCAATGCAATATAACCGATCTTACCATTGGTTTAGGAGCCTATAATACAATTGGATGGATATGAACTCAATTACATCTCAGAAAGCATGGGAAGACAATCATATGGGTGGAAATGATAAACTTACATAAAGTTGAAAAAAGCGAATGCCTGGTCCAGTTGAAGCAACCTCTTCAACACTTGATGTAGCCCATGAAGAAAGAGTCTACAACAAATATGTCCAAGCGTCAATTTTTATCAACACAACAAGCTATTTCAAAATCCAAAATTATTATAATTTCTTAAATCCTTAATAGCTAGAAGGAAATTAAAACATTCAGAAGATCGATCCCACAAAGAGAAGACCGATGCCCAAACCATTATAGTTCCAGCAGCTCTTGCAGTAGCATACTATCCTATAAAAGATGATGGATTCACTTTCAGAAAATATATGCATCAAAATATGATGTTAACTGTAATACAATAATCTAATGCATACCTTCGGGATAAGCCATATTTTGCATGGCAGTTGGAGCAATCATAATAGGCATTGATATATTGAATCCCAACACAGTCAAACCAAACATAACTATCCATAGGTCTGGATGTTGCAATATTGGACTATATTCATCATAATTCTTAAAGCTTGATCGAACATCTATGACAAGACTTATGTTACCACCTACCATCATAAGCACTGGATAATATTTTTTATGAGATAACGTACCTTTAAAATAACTTTAGAATCATCTGGAGTGTTCACTGTGACGTCTAGCACAATAGGCAGGACTGCAAGCAACAAACGATACCATATAGTCATTGGTTGCACCATAACAATTTCTTATTTTTAAAAGCAAACAGAGACCTCATATTTGTATTGATATAAAAGTACTAAGATCAGATGAACTTGTGAATAGCCAAGAAGTTGCCCACAGCTGGTCTTTGCCTTTTCAAACAATTAATCACATCGAGATTAGAGAGAACAACCACTGAAACGCAATGACAGGGCATCGGAGAGTAACCACAACACGGCCCATGTGATGCCACATAGAAAGCTCGGAGGCGAACAATGTTGGGATGTTTAACCCTACATGGGGTCCTCTTGGATGGACCGTGCCGAGTGAAATTTTCCCACTAGAAACACATTCTGTTGGACAGGCGATAACAGTCTCTGTGAACCTTCTTTTCACATTTGCAATTGCGCACGTCTTCCTATCTATTTTATGCACATTCAGGTACGGGATTTTCCTATTCTTTGCGGGCTGGATCTGTATCATGACTGCCTTTGTGTACCTCTTCTTGCCAGAAACCAAGGGTGTACCCATTGAAGAAATGATTTTTGAATGGAGAAAGCACTGGTTTAGGAAGAAAATAGTTCCTTGCGTCGAGGAGGGGGCACCAAAAGGAAAACTACCAGAACTATAATTCACTTAAAGAATAACTTAGTTTAGTTTAGTAATTCACTTAAAGAATAACTTAGTTTTGGAGGTTTGTCATTTGTTCATTGTAATTTACAAGTCTATTTCAGTAGCTTTTGTCTCCACTTTCGGAGAACTGTCAAGAAAGTTCAGGAAAAGTGATGGATTTTCTTTGATGGTTTTTTTTTGTTTCTGGAGTTCAATGCGTTATGAATTTCTGAATACAAAACATCAAAATTATCATCTCCAAAATGATCATTCATAGACGAACATGACTGCAACGATTTTACACCCTAAATAAAATTTGTCAATGGTATCAATCACTGTTTCTCAATCTCAATAAATCATTTATGCTTTCTTTCCATCCCCGATGAGGGATGATGATGAGTGAAGTGCCAGAAAAGTTGTTTACTGTTTCAATGATTTTTCCATTCTTTTTGTTTACTAATTGAGCAATGTTTGATATTGTGGGAGCCTTTATCACTGTTGAGGGCAATACCACATTCACTAGGCATTAAAATTATATTAATTTATATCTTCAAAATATAAGTTAAACCATACAAAATTATAATTTCTATGAAAATTATATTACCACAATTATGTTACCAGAATCCAATATGTATAATTTCAACAACAATTATACCATTTATTTTTCCCGCTAAAAGATCGCAGGTACATGTTCATTGTCATGGGCTAAACTAACCATTCGAATCGACCCAAAGTCATATTTCGTTTACTATTTTTAACATCCCTTCAAATATAAAATCAAAAACCTTACCCTTCGGTGGCCTACTATGCATCGAGATTTCACACTGTAGGATCTGTTACTAGCTTTCCCTAAATGATTTAAATTTTTCCAGCTAAAAACATCCATTGAAAAAGAAATGAAATGCTTTTTGTGAACACCGAAAACATTCTCTTTGATAAAACTGTCATCTCAGAAGTAGCGGTTGAATTCTCTGAATAAGGAGAATCCCAAATATCTGTGTAAGGAGAATCCCTCATGAAAATGCAAGGAATTCAGGTTATGAATTTTATATTTATTCCTTAAATTAAAAACTAAATATAAAAAATCTTATTATAATATATTTATTCGTTTTAATATTCCAAAATACTAAAAAAAATCTGTTCCCAAACTATTAACATGAGACAAAATGTTTCCAGTGAAACAAAATCTGAGCCTAACAAAACCAAAAATGAAACTGTACCAATACAAAATCTTAAAAATAAATAAATGAAACCGTACAAGAGAGTTAACAACTAAACCTTAACGTGAAAGAAATGAAACTGTACCAGATGGATTGCAACAGTGCATAAATAAAACAGTACCAGAGAGATTGCAACAGTGCATAAATAAAACAGTACCAGAGAGATTGCAACACTGCAGAAATAAAATTTGTCAATGGTATCAATCACTATTTCTTAATCTCAATAAATCATTTATGCTTTCTTTTCATCCCTGATGAGGGATGATGATGAGTGAAGTGCCAAAAAAGTTGTTTACTGTTTCAGTGATTTTTCCATTCTTTTTGTTTACTAATTGAGCAATGTTTGATATTGTGAGAGCCTTTATCACTGTTGAGGGCAATACCACATTCACTAGGCATTAAAACAACCTCTCTGTTGTATTTCTGAGGCTGTGAAAATGGAAGCTATTGTTATTAGTTTGGGTATAGAACTCTTTCATTAAATATTTGGATAGCTTTCATTGTCAAAGAGAACCAAGACTCTTATGCTTTGGAGATAGTGTGCATTCTATGAGGCAGCGCAGTAGCAGGAACTTTGGGTATAAAATATTTTGGGAGATGGTAATATGGTATTCTTCAGGACCTGGTTTGGGTAAACTAAGAAATTGGTACATATCTTCTCTGTAAAAATTGTATAACAGATTTGAGATTTCAAGAATGCATATGGATGAATATCTTTTCCAATGTGTGTCAATTGATTTGCTCTATTATTTGAGCTGTGATTGATTCTTCTGAAGGAGGCGCTGGCAAATGGGTTTTATGCTATACACTCCAAGGCAACCTCTAAACCAGTGTTGTTGTGATAATTGACAGTCATTAGTTAGTATTGGTTTGTCCCTTACTCAATGGGAAGAATGACATACCTCTGGGTCAATGATGCAAAGGAGTTTAGGCCTGAGATATGGAATGAGAATGGAGTTTCTAAGTCCCTGTCACCATTCAAATTCGCTGC
>APFE030816572.1:0-15700 GCA_000404065.3 Pinus taeda
TAAATTCCAAGATATTCTCAAAATCAAAATCTCAGCTAATAGTTAATGCCTAAAAATATATAAAAATACGTAATTATGGACTCATGCTGTGCAAGTACAGGAAGCGAGCACAATTGCCTTCCGGGACTCAACTATACATGAACAGTCCGTCAGTCCACTAGGAACGTGGTTGGGATGGATTATGGCTGCCATCTATATGGGTGGAAGGTTTCCACAAATCTGGAAAAATGTAAGATTTTAAAAACTGTTTTAAATAATGGACATGGTATCATGACCTTAATTAAATCATACATATTGTTAGTTTTTGTTATATGTCAACCATTGATTCAGATCAAAACTTTAGCCCTGCAAATTGCACTGTCTACATTTCCTATTTGTTGGGGCAGCTGTTCAATTCAATGGCCTTATAGAGTTGAAGCTGTAGCATTTCATATTTTCAAGTGTGTGGAACACAGTTATTGAAAAATAAAACTAAAAGCATGTCCAACTTGCCTTCCAGTAGGAAAATCTTATCGTCGTTGCTGTGGCTCAGCCGTGACCAGGACGTCTGTTTCCAACCCACTAAATGTGACCCGCCGCTCTCCACTTTACTCTGAAACGAGACCCCTTGTGCATGCCTGAAACACGAAACTTACTCACCCAACAACAACCCTAGTTTCACATCACCGCCTAGCGGGATCAAGGGTTCCCTAGTTTCACATCACCGCCTAGCGGGATCAAGGGTTCGATGGAGAAAACCAGGTTCTAGCTAGGTGTGGTCTGCTTCCTGGTCTATTGATTGTCATCTTTCATCTGCTAGTTGTCTGCCCGAAACCCAAGCAATCGTGGTTAAGTTTATACTGCTAATTTTGCATGGCCAAATGCAGTCAAAGGAAATCTCTATGGCTAAAATACAACCTGAGCACCTCTAGAAATCAGGAAAAAAACCAAATCAATATGCAAATGGTTTCGCAGTTGATTCTGTCATGACCGAATGCCACGTACAAATGCGAGGTCTGGGAATATGCAAATGGTTTGACAGTTTGATTCAATCATGGGAATTAGAGTCGATTACCACTTACAAATGCGAGCTCTTGAGGATGCCACCTGGTTTTTGGTCTGAACAACTTCTAAAAATTACATGGAAAATAGAAAATAGTGAATAGCGGTGCCAAACACGTCAGAACTTCCGTGCAAATGTCATTTACATTTGCCTTTTTTATTATATTATCCTGATGGCTGCAAGAACATCTAGAACAGAGAATCAAGATGCCATTGATGCGGCAATTGTTGGGATGCTTGCGGATCCTAAGGAGGCAAGTATTATTCATAATAAAATAATCTTTTAATGGATTACAAAATATTCATTATTTAAAATTTATTTTTATGATCCAGTCAATCTAATAATTTAAAAATAAAAATAAAATAAAATATGAATTTACAAAAAAAATATAAATCCAAGTGCTTATAATAACATATTCCATGCCTAATAAATCTGAAGCGTAAAAAGTTAATGATTCTTAAATATTAAAAAAAATAATCTCTAATAAAAACAAATTCTGATAGATTTTACAATCTTGAGCCCACCCAAAAAGAAGTGTTTTAAAAATTTTATTAGAAAAACTATCAAAATATTTACCAGGAAAACATCAATATTTTGAACCATCCATTACCTACTATTGGAAAGTGATTCTTTAGGGAACACACTTCAGCACTTTCACTTATATTGACAATGAGGAGAAAATGCATCGAGTTAGTAAAGGTGCTCCACAACAGGTATTGTTCTCTGCATGTTTGACCTTCTTTATTAAGCTTGGTAATGGGCTGTATTGTTTAGAAAGTGCTTCAAAACTTATTTTGTATACATTCTATTAAAACTTAAATGACCAAATACTTTCTGCTAAATTCTTAACCTTGCACATAATAAGCTAGAAATTTAGCGGCGAGTTCATACAATTATTGACAAGTTTGCTGAATGAGGACTTCGCTCTCTTGCAGTTGCATATCAGGTTAATAATATGGCTTCTTTTGCTTTATCTGTGGGCTCTATAATATCCTACATTGTAACGCCAACATTAAACATTGTTTTGAGCTCCATTTCAAAAGAACTATTTATGAAAAATATGTCAAATTTTTTGTCGTGAGAAGAGGCCTTATTTTAACTATTCAATACATATTCTTTCCATCTAGTAAATATATTTGGAATCCAGCCACAGGAAATACATTAGAGAATCCAATTGCATTGACCATGGAGGTATGAGAAAATACATGGTTTTAGCTCAAATTTTTTATGTATATGTAGAGGTCCAAAGTTCAATTTATTTTCCATATTAAACAATGTCTAATCAAGGAAAACGATGAGTCGGGTGTGAGACGTCATAAAAATCCTGATATCATATGGTTTCAATGCTTATAATCTAGTTATACAAGAGGCTATGGTAACATTCAACAAACCATCTAGAGGGGTATAGTGGTTGTATGTCAATTAATTCAATTGTACTAGAATTCAATTACGTTTAATTTATCAATCTAGATTGGTAGATTGGTAAACTTGTGAACCATCTAGAGGGTATAGTGGTTGTACATCAATGAATTCAATTGTACTACAATTGTACTAGAATTCAATTACGTTTAATTTATCAATCTAGATTGGTAGATTGGTAAACTTGTGAGGTGAAAGCACAATATGTGTAGGATCAAGTTAGATTGGTTGTTAATTCTAATTCAGAATTAGAAACTAAATTCAAGAAGAATGAAACAAAAATCCTAATCTATTAACACAAAATTGAAATGAAATCACTCTTACTTGACTTGATAATACCTTGGACTAAGCATATACTGAAATCTCTCACACAAATCCAATTCTTCTACGCAATCATATCCAAAATTCCAAGTGTTCACTAAAATGTCAGGAAGATGATCACAAGGGTTTTTAATCAAAGAGGATGACTAATGCACTAGGGACTTCCTTTCCAATGGAGGCAAGTAGACACTCTGATAATTAGGCACCTTGGTTACTTTGACTAATTAGGTTGATTTTCAAACAACAATTTAACTATGATACTCAACAATAAAAAATGATGTTAAAATCTAGGGCTATGGGAAGAAATACAAATTTAATGATGTAATGGAATTGTAACTTAGTTTTTTCAATGCAACAATGATATCTATGATAGTCAAGCCAATAAAAAAAATATATTTAAGCTAATAAAACCTTACTTGTATCAAAATATGGTAATTTAATATAAGTATGAATTATCAATATGTAATCTCATAACTAATTTCTAATTAAAATTTAAATACCTAGGAACTAGGAACTAGTAAATAGTACAACTTGTAACTAGTGATTAGTGACTAGTAATAGAATAAAATGTCTAATAAATACTTATATAACCATAACATTTACTCAAATATTTTAATTACTAATTGATTCTCCTTAAATAAATTTAAACTATAGGAAGTAATGCATTCCATTAAGAAACAATTAAACAAGTATGGTTTCTCTTTCAAGGCTAAACGACAAAGGCAACTCCATTAACTACTATATCAAATATCAAATAACCAGTTAATAAAACTTGTGTTGAAACAAAATTATAAGCCTTAATAAATGAATATTATAGTGAATATTATAAGTTCTTCTTGTTTATTATGTATATCTTTATAGCTATCTCAAAATGTTTGCAGGAAGTTCAAGAGGGCAGGAAGGAGAGTTCAGGAGGGCCCTGGCATTTTATTGGATTGATGCCTCTTTTTGATCCCCCATGCCATGACAGTGCTGAAACAATCAGAAGGGCTCTTAATCTTGGTGTAAATGTCAAAATGATCACAGGTATGGTGAGGTTATGGTGTCGTCAGTTTCACTACTGTTTTTGTAATGCAGCGAGCTGACATTTAACTATTTACTTGCAAATGTTCATCAGGAGATCAATTAGCTATTGCCAAGGAGAGAGGTCACCGACTGGGCATGGGTACAAACATGTATCCATCATCCTCTTTACTAGGTCGGGACAAAGATGAATCAATTGCAGCTTTTCCCGTTGATGAACTGATAGAGAAGGCTGATGGTTTTGCTGGTGTTTTCCCTGGTGAGCAATATTTATCTTTTACTTCTGTGTTTTTTCTTGGGAGTCCCACTCAATTATTTATATTTCCAACTCCCTTCTCTCTTGGTTATGGAACTTTATGCTGCATGGTTTATATTATAACTATTATTTTGCAGGTGGGAATGTTTATCTCAGATACTTTTATTTTTTCATTTCCTTAATTAGTGTTTGATTCCATATACTTTTATCTTGATTGGTCATTGCAGAGCATAAGTACTAGATTGTTAAACGATTGCATGCTAGAAAGCACATATGTGGAATGACTGGCGATAGTGTTAATGATGTGCCTGCGTTAAAGAAGGCAGACATAGGAATTGTTGTTGCTGATGCAAATGATACGAAAAAAGCATACATATAGCGCTTTCAATCTTGCTCAATCCATTTGTTGTTAGGTAATTTGCAATGTACCTACAGACCCCGTCAGGGACTACCGCCACGGGCAGTGGCTCCTTGTTATACATAGAACTCTATTTGTCATTAGTGGTATCCGTTAGCTAGATAGCTAATGAGAGTAACTGCCTATCTTTCCTTAAGTGGAATATGGTATTAGATCTATATGATTCAACCAATCTTTGCCGACTGGTTACAGAATGGCCATGTTTCTACTATTTAACCTGTAGATTTATGCTTTAACCCTTTCTAGCCCAAGCTGCACGAAAAGTTCTTTATCAGGTAACTAGTTTACCTGAGAAAAGACCTTACTTAAGTTGTAACGTAATTAAATATGAATCTTACCCTATTAATTAGAATCATGATAAGATTTACTGATTTCTCTTTATTTATCACTAGTGTGCATCAACTCAACAAATACAAAACTTTCTTGATATGACCAAGCGTGTAACTACATGCATGTCATGTTCTATAAGGAAGAATTAACATAATCATTTTTCTGTCTGCAATTACAGTAGTAGCATGAATTAGATGACCAATCTACTCATCAGGCGTATCATGTTACCAATGCACTACCTAGGTTGACACCTTATACTAGATGTATCACTTAGGGTTTGCTACATCAGAGTCTCCCGAGAAATGCCTTAGGCAACATATAATTCCCCTAATTCAAATGGGTTGAATTCAAACTATAGCAAGAAGGAAACATACAATTCCCCTTATGCAAATGGATTGAATTCAAAGTATAGCAAGAAAATGGAAAGGATATTGCATATGAGAAAAGGTAAACAAGCACAGACATCAGGAGACACCATATTTACACAGGAGAAACACAATTTAAGAAAATCCCTACAGGGAAATGGACTCGCTTGCCAATCAGGTTCTCTAATTCAAACTAGTGAGGTGGACTTTTCGTTCGAGCTATTACATCACGGTAAAAAAATCTCTCTTACAACAATTCCCAACATTCATTTGCTTCGTAAAAATTCTCTTACCACCTCCAAGTTGTTTATTTCCTCCACTGACTAGGAGAACTGGAATGTTTTTAGTTAAATGATTTTACTCTCACGTATGAGCTACTATTGGATTCGAAATGATGTGGTAATCCACTTGATGCCTAATAAATTGTGACCATTTCCTCGGCAATTCTGCTAATGGAACTCGAAGCCCAACAACGATCTCTTGTCGGGTTTGGTGCTAGAAGATACATGTAACTAACTAAACAAGGTATAGTTGATCCTTTACAGATCAAAAAATGAGCTATGTTACCCGAAGCATGACCAACAAACCCATCGGTTGTTTTGTTCCCATTATTGCTTCCCTCTTGACATTGCGTCAGTGCATCATTATTTGACTCAATGTCCATAATTTATATGAGCGTTGGGGGCGTGGGGTAGGTTCAATTTCCTTGTATCCTCATAATGCCTCCATCCTTCCTCTAACACCATTTTTCATTTTGTTCCTATTTTCTGTTATATTTCCCATTTCCAATTTCACATAACGTATTATCCAAGTTGTACTCACTGGTAGATTTAAAGTCAACTGTGCCTCACATCTTTTTATCCATTTTCATGGAATTTATTTTTGAATGTGCTTTTTTCTCTTAGTAATTTACATCTTTATACAACTCAGCAAGCAGAGCATGGTTACAGTGTTGCGGGATGAAAGATTTTCTAAAAGACAATCTTGGAGTCGCAATACAAAATGGTATTAGGTGATGTGCCCAATATTACGGGCTATCTCTTTCGAATAAACTTCAATAAGTAACTAAACTTATGTATAGGAGATAATAACTGACTGAGGTTATGTATGGTAGATTTTAGCATGTAGCAAAGACAATTTTTAAGAAAGCAAATATATTTAATATTTATAATTTTATATCATCTATGCATATGGTTTTGATTTCACTGTGGTTATCAATTTTTTTGCGTGGATAATAGATTTGAACATTTCCCAAAGTCAATCCTTAACAAGGAAAAAATATTTAACATTTGTAATTTCATATATGTATGTATTACTCTTGACGTTCTCTTGGTCTCAATGTATTATATTATCTTCTCATTTTTATTTTATTAAACGTGTAATAAAGTTTATCGTTAATGTAGAAAACATATTTAGTATTTATAGTTTCATGTTACGTATCTATTATTGTATTAGAGGTTTATTGTATAATTTTGTATTAGAGGTTTATTGTATAATTTAGTATGAGGATTATATGTGATTTCTTCTATGTTTAACGTGGATTTTACACATGTTATTTTTAAAATAAAAATGAAATACCTTTTAAATGAAAAATAATTTTGTCTATAATCTAAATTAAAAACAAATATACACATGGGCTTAGTTTAGTCTTATAAAACACAGTTTTACTCTAATTATCCTTGCTATTATTGTTGCTGACATTACAACCCAATAAGAACGAGATATGCTAAAAATATTTAGTTCACACTCTTAGTTATAAACCAACCTAGATTCATCTCAACTCACGATCTACCAAGTGCCGAGAGGGATCAAATCTCTTTTCACTCTAAAAGAAGTTTACACCTGGAGACATTTGATCCCTTTCAACCCTTAGTGGATCCTGAGTCAGGATGGATCTAGGTTGGTTAAATTAAGATTATTTGATAATTATAATTATTTTTATTTTATTTTATTTGACTTAAATAAAACATTTAATAATAAATTATGATTTTTAATTATAATTTTATATTTTATTTATTTATTGTAAATTTTTTTATTGCTATGTAATTTGACAAAGTCAAAAAGTTTATTTTACATAGCATAACATCACATAACATAATCATACAACATCTCTTCCATACTGGGCTGAAGAGCGCATCTCGGTGCAATAAAGTACTTTGACGTTCATGTAAAAAAAGTAAAAGTGTTCCTCGATGCGCGTAATCTCTACCCATAAACTATATGTAAAAAGGAAAAATAAAAAGTGAAACAAAAATTGTGAAATCTAAATAGGAACATTAGAATTTATTTAGTTGTGTTGTTTCTATTACCAGTCAACCTAATCCTCAAAATTATTGCACATGAACTGCTTGAAAAAATCATGTGACCAACAAGGAAATAACAAAACACATAAATTTGCATCTTATACAAATTAAATTAAATCACTGGAAAAGTAAGTAATCATCAAAATATTTATTTATTTACCATTTGTAAATCTGAAAATATTTAGTGTAATTTTTTATAGTTCTCATGCATTTATGGAAATTAATATATTATTTCTAGTGTCTCAAAAATAGATCTCACATTTAAATAACGAGACGAAACCACCTCAATATTTTCCATTTCTAAATCTGAAAATATTTAGTGTCATTTTTTATAGTTCTCATGTATTTATGGAAATTAATATATTATTTCTAGTTTTTCAAAAATAGATCTCACATTTAAATAACGAGACGAAGCCACCTCAATATTTTCATAACAACCAGCAGACAAAAACAACTCAATATTTGCATAACAACCCATGAAGAAGACCATCAATGAATCTTATTCTACGATATACACATGCACACCTTAAAGTACATAGTCAATCATTAGAATGCCACTTCACCATAAGTCCCATAGCATTATTCAAGAATGGAAGCATCATGGAAATCAATGTGCTGATCAATGCACAATCCTGAATAGATTCACCTTATATGTCCCATACAAAGGTATTGGCACAACATATTGATGGTTTATAAAGTCACTGTGTGGCCACTTTTTGTCGGCCCACCCTTCAAGAAATGAAAAAAATGGTTTATAGAAAATATAAAAAGGGAAAGACAAATATTAAAATACGTTAAAATTTTTCACCAATGAATACATTGGAATTACAAACACAAGTAGCAACATGAACATATAATTGATAGCATCAACATCTATAGAAACTTATGTAGAAAAGTAACAAATTCTAAACAAGGTCAACATGTATAAAAAGCATTACAAACTCTACCCAATGAGCATAAGGAATATCAACACATTATGGTACATTTCTACTGCAAATGGGGATAAAGTATATATTATTCTAGAGATTCAAAGGGAGGCGATATCATATTTCGAGATTTTTCTCTTAGCCCAGGTTGGAGTTAATATTGATGATCAACTATGGGGGATTGAGGGATATCCTAACATGTATTTTGAGGCTTCTAATACCTCCATATTCCATCTGGTAACACTGGAAGAAATTCACATGGTTCTTGAATCCTTCGTGAAGGAAAAATGTCCAAGTCTAGATGGTTGGACTATGGAGTTATTCTTTCATTTATTTTATTTGATGGGATATAATCTTTTATACATGGTTGAGGAATCATACAATTTAGGCCATATTTATGGAGCCATAAATTCCACATTTTTATCTCTCATTCCTAATACTTCTTATCCTCTCTCATTTTTGGATTATTGGTCTATTTCACTATGCAACATTATCTATCAATTGATCTCCAAGGTTATTGTAGGACACATCAAGGATTCTCTCACTTTATACATTGCTCGTGAACAATTTGGCTTTCTAACAAATTTATTGATTCACGATGCTATTGCTATGACACAATAGTGTATATATTCCATTCACTCAAAGAATATGGAGGTCATGGTTATGAAATTGGATCTACATAAGGCTTATGATTATGTTGACAAGGTTTTCTTGCATCTTATATTAACCAAGGTTGGGCTTGCGATACCTAACATGGATTGGATTATGGCTTGTGTTAAGATGGTTGGTTTTGTTGTGTTGACTATTGGTTTCCTCTTGAACTTTTTTCAGGAATGTAGGAGATTAAGACAAGGTTGTTGTCTTTCGCTTCTTCTTTTAATTCTTGTTATGGATGGCCTAAGCCTGAAGATTAGAGAGGATAGGAATTTAGGTTCCTTCATAGGTATCATTTTTGCAAACAGTGTGTCTATCACACATTTGTTTTTTGTAGATGACGTGCTCACCTTTAGCCTAGTTTCTTAGATAGAATGGGATGCACTTCACTATATTCTGAAGAAATTTGGAGAATACTCTGGTATGACCGCTAATGGTAGCAAGTTGATCCTTATTTTTTCTAATGGATATAGACAGAAGATTGAATACGTAGTCATAATTTTTAGTGTTGAGATCGAAACATTGGAGACATTAGAGGAAACTTCAGCGTAAAAGTGCCCATGAAATTTACATGTACATAATATGTAAGCCAATAAAAATCCTTTAAATTTCAAAGGTGGTACATGTAAATATTTTGGAGGGAAAATAAAAAAAACTAGTCTTTTTAATTGTATTTTTGAATTATCTCCTTATAGGTTTACTCAAATGATATGTGAGTGGTACGCTGGGTGTGGGGCACAACAAGCAAAGTGGCGAACGGGTGCGTAACACATGGGAAATAGCTAATAAGTTACAGAAGTAAGGTATAAGGGTAAGAAGATTTCATTTTAGTACACACTCATTGGATGTGAAATTAAATTATGCAGCTAACGAGTACGCATTATTCATACTTTTGAGAAGATTCACATGGATAAAAATTGAATATACATTAAAAATGTGTTCAAGCTATTTTTTAGTGTATCTTCAATTTTTTCGATGTGGATCTTCTCAAAAGTATGCATAATGGCTACTCGTTGGATGTGAAATTTAATTATGTATCCAACAAGTGTTTACACTTGAAATTTGAGTAGTTCTGTAAGGAGATAAGCCAAAAATACAATGAAAAAAATAGTTTTCTTCTTCTCCCTCCAATATTCATAGCAATTATTTATTATTTTATAATTTTCCCTAAGAGGCCGCTTTTAGGTTCAAATTTCCTCTAACAATGGCTTGGCCTACCTAGTTTATAGATTGAAGAATAAGTATAAGATTTGGGACTAGTCATGTCTCGTGGATAAATTCTATAACAGATTAGATAGATGGACTCATAAGCGGATTTCATTAAGAGGGAGATATACACTCGCACAATATTTTTTGTGGAAATTATCAATTTATTTGTCTCATCTATTTTCTCTCCTAGTGATTATCATCAAGAAGATCAATTCTATTGTTTCTCATTTACTCTAGTTTGGTACTAGAGAGAAGCATAATTTGACTTGGTTTGTTCTGAAGTGATTTCCAAGCCTAAGGTTTATGGCGATTGGGGCTCATTGGTCACGAGGGTTTTTGTATGGGATGTTGTCATAAAATCCCTTTGGAGAGATCTTTATGGCAAGGGATTATGGCTAGATATTATCAAGGTAAAGTACCTGAAGAGGCTAGATATCATGAATTGGTATAGAAGGGGTGACCTCAGAGTTAGATTGAGATCTAATACTTGTCTAAGCTTCCACAAGGTCAAAAGATAGTTCTTACACTTATTCAGATGAACCTTTCGCAAATATAACCAAATTTTGATTGGCATTGATCAATTAATTAGTGTTTGTCCCTCTAATAGTCTCCCTGATGAAATTATTAAAGTTGTACATTCCATAGGTTTTATATATTTGGATCAAGTTATTAAACAATGGAATCACCATTATCTTATTTGGAAGGAAGCAGCGGATATTGGATTGGATGAACCTTAATTGGTTGCATGGAAATATTATCTACTGGGTCTTCAGCATGTTGGCATTTGTAAGAACGAGAAGCAGCATTACCTCACTTGGCTTGGGAAACTACATCTTTCCTTTGAGGTGGTCACGGAGATTTACATTTATATTATCTACTCATATTACTCTTTGAATAACATTTTTCAGTTTCATAAAGTTTGGAAATGGCATGTTCCTTTGAAGATTATCCTTTTCAACTAGCTAGTCTGACATAACAAGATCCCAACTTGAGATGATCTGAACAAGAGAGGTTATCAGGGACTGGCTTGGTGTGTTTTTTGCAAAAAATATTTGGTATATATCCTACATCCTCTTTTATAGTTCTCAGTGTCTTTACAGGTATGGGCATAGGTTCTTCGAATGTTAAAAATATCATTTTGAAGTTTTCTCACAGTGGATATTTGTCTCAAATAGTGGGTTTCTAGACACGGTAAACAAAAGACCATACCATTACTAATTTTCTAGGAGCCCTAGCATGCCAGGAATTTTTGTATCTTTTAAGGGATTCCTGTTAATATTTCTTATACTTGTTCCAATATTCTAGCAGGGATGGGTAAACAGGTGGGTAATAATTAGTCTAACAAAAGCATTTGTATGTGATCATTTCAAATGGAAACTCATTTTCCAGAAGGAATGTTTGACGGGGTTGCACAGTGGTTGCAATGCATGGATCAAAATATGCCTCCATTCAAAATACAAACTTTACAAGCATGGAGTTTCAGGATCTAATACCATAGTAGAAATTCTAGCGCAATGGGGCTTACTATGGTTTACATGGAAGATACAACTAGAACAACTTTATATTTATGGAGACTCAAAGGCTCTCATCGATGGAAACCTGTGCTAGACCAACTTTGCACCTCTTAACCTCAGTGGTTGGATGGATCATATTTTGCAACTAAAACATGCATTATAGTCCACTTCTTTCTACCGCACCTACCAAGAATCAAACATGGTGGTGGATGGTCTATCTAAACAAGGTCTATGTGCTCATGTGGGAGTAGTTTGACATAGGTTTTCAAGGATGGCAAGGATGGCATGGTCTCGGGTGAGAGCGTGTTGCCCCTCAATTAATTGACATTTTAATTTACATTGTATTTACATATTATACTATTATGGTTATTTAGCTTAATGTCTACGTTATGCCGATGTTATATATATAGTTTTGGGGGGAATATAGATTATGTTTTTTTTTGTTTTCATGTGGATAGGGACTTTGTTTTTCTCTCCCCCATTTTTTTTAGGAATTTTTTTAGTGTATTTGTAATAATGTATTGAACTTTATATACCAATATAAAACTAGTGTTTCTCTCTTCTACGGAAAAAACTATCACTTTGACCTGAAACTGGAAATGCTTAGGAAATGTTGAAGCATAAACTTAAAATTTGGTTTTGCATTGTAGGCAGTGGGTAGTAATAATCTCTTAACACAAAATCTGAGAGAAATTCTATTTTGGGCACTCAGAGTAGCAGCAAGAACAACAATTCACTCTTACTCTAGACAAACTCATGACAAAGCTATTTATAGCCTAGCAAATCAAACTCCACAAAATATCTCAGGCAAAGGAGATTCGTTTGAAAAAAATGACAGTCACTACATCCGTTAATAGGCGTCATTCCCTCTTTCCAAGTCCATTTTTTGCATAGTATTTTGTAGGGTGCCCTCGCAAAAAAAACATATGGGATGTGCACAAAATGATTATAAAGCACACTCGAATGAAGACATTTCAAGGATCCTTGTTGAAACGTTGAGATTACAAGCAGTTTGAAAAATGTAAAATGATAAAAGTTGTTACTATGGCATGTAACCAATTACATTTGTATTGGTTAATGTTAAACTAATACTAATATTACTAGATTTTAGTGTAAATAGAAACTAATAATGACTAACATCAACAAACTAATAAATAATGAAAAATTATTGACAAAACCTAACATAAAAATATTAAACAAGTATGGATTAATGAAAGACAAAGTGACTTATTAAAATGCTCTTTCTAAAAACATAAAATAAAAATTGACAAATCCTCACACAACTAGAGACCCACAATAATTACCCTTTTTACTATATTTGAAGAAACATATTTAAAATTTAAAAATTATTAATATAATATTTTTAAATAAATAAAAAAATAAAAGTATAAATAAAGTAAATGATAAATAAAAATATAAAATATATATTTAAGGTTAAAATTTTCAATATCTTAGTTAAAAATACTATAAATTCAAAATATAAAATAACTTAAACTTGAATTGGAAACCTATAAAAAAAAATCAACAATATCATGACAAACCTATGGATATATCATAAAAGCAAATGCAGATATTCATGGAAAACTAGGGGAATTATATGATATATTACCTGTAAGCTTGAATGATGAAGTTACAATAACTTTCAGTAACGAGGATCGCTTGTTCACTCTGTTAGTCAAATGTGTGTTTTCCATGGTGATAGCTAGTGCCAAAAGCAGTTCTAGCAATGCCATCGACAGTGAGATTCCCGAATTCTTGAACCATATTTATGTATTGCATACCAGAAGTGGTTGCCTCGTCCCATTTGTTTAGCAGAGTTGTTGTGCTCGCGACAACCTCCTGTACCATGTAAGGACTCTGGACACCACATATCTCCACAATGGTATGATATTGTCCACTTTGGGCTTAAGCCCTCATGGATTTTCTTTTGGACTTACCCCAAAAGGCCTCATACCAATGGAGATATTTGTCCATCCTTGTATACCCATGATCCTCCCCACTTCTAGTCAATGTGGGACTTTGGTCGTATACCCAACAATCCCTCCCCATCGAACAAGGACCATCGACCCTCCCCTCAAACGATTATCCATCGTTCACGTCTCTACCAACCAGATCTCCGCTCCAATAGTTGGAAGCACACGCCTTCATGGAACACGCACTGCTCGAGAGCTTTCTCTATCCAGGTCAACTCCTCTGTCACCGTGTTGGGACAGGAATGTCCAATGAGAACCAAAGCAATGCCTGTCTAACCAAGCTATCATGGATCCATTGTGATATTACAGGGCCCACCACCTTCGTTCGACTTCGAGAATTCATGCACTTCATTACCCATGTACACAACTCCATCATTAATTGATTTATATTCCTTAAACCATTCTTTATGGATACACATGTGGTTTGATGCCCCGGAATCTAACAACTAATGTTGACCATGATTTGACAGATTAACTGATAATACTTCATCACTCATACCTGAACCCGATGTCGAACCTATATCTATCGTATTCGCCTCCTTCTTCTCTGTCGAAGACTCTGCTTTTGAAGTTTGTTGTTGTCACTTCCAACAGTCCTTCTTTAAATGCCCCAATTTGCCACAAAACCAGCACTTTAGCTTACTCTTCTTCCCTTTCGACTTTGAACGTGAGTCGCTCGGCTTCCTGGGGCGTCTTTCTTTCAAACGACCTCTAACCATCATAGCTTCTGATGTAGAGGTTTCGGAATGCGACTTCCTCCTTGTTTCTTCCGATAATAAGGATGCAACTACATCATCAAACTCAATAGTTTCTGATGAACTAAGACTTATAGAAGTAACAAAATGATCCCATGACTCGCGCAATGAGCACAATAAAGTAATAGCTTTATCCTCAGATGGTATTTTTACTTCTATACTTTGTAATTGCACAAGAAGAGTATTAAAATCATTTAAATGATTAGCAATCATTGTACATTCCTTCATTCGCAAACCGTACAACTGTCGCTTCAGGACAATCCTATTGGTTAAGGATTTGGTCATGTACAGTTTCTCCAATTTCGTCCACAAACCAGCAGCTGTTGTCTCCGACACAATATTAAATAGGACATCATCAGCTAAACACAGTCGAATAGCACTAATTGCTCTTTCATCCATCTCGGCCCACTCGCTATCTGTGATGTTGTAAGGCTGTTTGGACTTGCCCAATAATGCCTTTGCCACGCCATGTTGGACAAGTAAATCATGCATCTTCACCTTCCAGATCTCAAATTTATTCTTGCCATTAAATTTCTCAATTTCAAACCGGGCACTTTGAGTTTTCGCCATTAGTATAAAAAAAAAACACAATAATCTCTAATATCCAACCAACAATAAAAAAATTGCCTATGCCTTTGTTGTTACACAACAACAAAAAAAACTGCCTATGCATGTGGACTTTTGCCTTAAAAAAAAAAAATTGCCCTTTGCACTTATATTACTTTTCGTTAGAAAAAAAACTTTCCTTTTATTTGTGCAAAATTCTGCCCCACAAATAGTTTCGCAGAAAATCTCAACACCAAATGCATTCCTCACTTGCAACGATGCCCCACACTGAAGTAAAAACCAGTTCTTTGACACGAATCAAAAAATTCATGCCAGAAAATCTCAACACCATCGAACAAGAAAGGTTTTATTTTCCCATTCAGTGATGCTAGTGATCCGAATGGAAAATGGCCCCTTGTATTGGTTATCTATGGTATTGATCCATGATTTTAGGAAGAAGCTTACCTATATAAAGCAAAGGAGATCACTTGGCTAATTCATTCTTGCAAATCGAATATCTTAAGATCTGAAATATTGGGTTATTGTTTTAAAAGTTTGATCTATGAAAGGGAAGTTGAAAGCGAATCTGTGAAGGGTGATCTCTCGAGTGCCACAGAAGGCGCAGTGCGGAGGCGCCACAGAAGGC